>VXBT01004379.1:158639-171461 GCA_013400235.1 Oriolus oriolus
AAAAAAAAAAAATCACTAAACAGCTGCATCTGCAGAGCTACAGACCACTTACCTAAAGCAATTCCTCCATGAGGTGGAGCTCCAAATTCCAAAGCCTCAATCAGATGGGAAAGCACCTCGGAATCTTCCTGCAAAATTACATTAAGAGGTGTCACTGGACAAGCAATGCTCTTCCTATTAGCAATACAAGATGAAGGTACAATGAAATAATCCATTGGTCAGGGCTAGGAGTTATGTCTCTACCTGAGAAGCACATGAGTGTTTCTTGCAGAATATGCAATTAATATTTAAATTAATTAGTGCTTTTAAATCTCCAAGAGAGTGTTAGAGGCATCTGTAGGTGTTACCTTCAGCACTTCCTCCAGCACAAAACGCTGTTGTTCTGCACTGTGAATTCTGATGGAGCCACCTCCAACCTCATTGCCATTCAGCACAAGGTCGTAGTGCTGGCTACGGACCTGTAGAGACAGGAACAGGCACCTTGGTGAGGCTGGGGCACAGCTGCACCTAAAAACGACCTGCACAAAGATGGCAAAGACACTGGGAATGAAGCCATGAAACCCTATAAAACTGTTCTCTCAGGGGTACACTGCAATGCAGGTACCAGTACTGCAGGAGGCATGGACTGCCTCTGACTGATGTGGGAGGAGTACAAATCCTTTTGAAAAGTTCATCAAACCTGAAGCAAATGGGATGGGTCAGAATGTAAGATTTCTGTTTCCTATAAGTTCCTTTTGTCAGGGCACACATGAATACTTGCTATTTGCAACAATCAGGAAGCCATCTCTTCCAGACATGTACAAAATCAGAGTATCACACAATGGTTTGGGTTGGGAGGGACCTTAAAGATCCTCTAGTTCCAACCCTCTGCCATGGGCAGGGACACCTTCCACTACCCTAGGTTGCTCCAAGCCCCATCCAGCCTGGCCTTCAACACTGCCAGGGATGGGGCAGCCACAGCTGCTCTGGGCAACCTGTGCCAGTGCCTCACAGGGAAGATTTTTTTCCTAATACAAATCTAAGTCTACCCTCTTTCAGTTTAAAACCATTTCCCCTTATCCTGTCACTGCTTGCCCCTGCAAAACATCCCTCTCCAGCTCTGTTATAGCCTCTTTCAGCACTGGAAGGGGCTCTAATGTTGCTCCTGAGCCTTCTCTTCTCCAGGCTGAATGACCTCAGATCCTTCAGCGTTTCCTCATAGCAGAAGTGCCCCAGCTCTTTGATCATCTTAGCGGCCTCCTCTGGACTCATTCCAACAGACCTGTCTTCCTTGTGCAGTCAGTCAGTCAGTCCCATAAAATAACATCTCTTTTTACACTGAACTCAGCTGCTGCTTGCCTAGTTTTCCATGTGAGCAGCTGTAAAAGAGCCAGCATGGCAGACATGAAGTTGGTTACCTTTGTGGGATCAGAATACAGGAGGCTGGCATCTGAAGGATGAGGGGCAGTGAAGGGGTGATGAGCAGATTCCAGTTCAGTGGGATTCTCAGCCTTGGGGAGGAAAAGGGGGAAATCCACCACCCAGAGGAAGTGAAAGGCTGTGGGATCACGGAGTGCCAGCCCAGCTGCCTCCAGGAGGTTGGCACTCAACAACCGCAGGGTTCCTAATGCAGAGCACTGCAACAGAGAAGGGAGAAATGAGACAGGGTGATTTTACCATCAGGGAAATCACTCAAACACCAACCAGGGAAATTTTCTTCCATGAAGAAGTACCACAGACAGCATCAGCTGTAATGCATTGTTGCCTTGAACACTTTTGCCTCATATCCTGAAATATATCACCTTCCTGCTGAGGAAGCAGCAGCACCAGGGTTTGACGGAGATCAAGTAAGGAGCTTGAAAGTCCATTTTTCTCCAGCTATTTCATCTTCAGAACTTTCTTAGACTAACCTCGAGCTCCACACATGTGGATTAACTGGGGGAGGCCATGTAAGATCCACACTTTACAGACAGCAAAATGAAGGCACAGAAGAGAACGCAACAAAATTTTGGCTACCAAGCAAAGCGTGACACCTTATAATAAAACAATGCCTGGAAGGCAATATCTGCTGGCAAGAATAGAGAGAAGGGTAGGGATAGAACCTCCCACTACTGCTGCTAATAAGTCATCCACTAATGGGAGACACAATTACCTAGTTGACCTCATTTTCCAATCTGTTTGATGCTTTAAACATGAAGTTAAGAGAAAAGAAGGCACTGATTTGTTGCAGGATTTTTTATATTTCAGTCTTCATTTCAGTTACAAGTCCTGCCCAGAATTTGACTGAGGGACATAAAATTAATAGACACGTTTCATGCTTTATTTGCTGTTGCTATAGCTGCCGTTGCAGAGAAACAGAAAATTAGATGATGACCTATTTTAATAATAGTAAGAATCAGACTAAGGTCAGATAATATCAAAACCATCACCAGAAACATTCAACTCACATAGCCACCCAAGAAATGCCTCCTACCACTTGCTTGTGTTCTCCAGCTGCCAGCAGTACCACATCATCCTCCTGCATGTTCAGTGCTTGGATAAGCTCTGACTGCTCCTTCTCACCAAGGAACTTGGTAAGCAGAGACTTCAAGCTTCCATCAGGTCTGCGGATAATTTCCATGATTTCCTAGAGAAAGGTATGGGTATGTTCAGTGCAGTACTGCCCTCTCTCGCCTTGAAGCATCACATGCTCAGGCACTGACTCTCAGCTATTAAAAACTGCTCTTCTACCTTCCTCTGCCTTTATCACACTTTATCACTCACCCTTTTCAATGCCTCAGGAGAGTTTCTGTCTCACCTGGTTAAATTGGGATTTTGCAGACTCCTTTAACGACTCCAAGTCTTTATTTGTAAGATACCTCTGGGGAAACAGCAAGAGAAGACACACCGAAGATCAGCCTGGAAAACTTGACTAGGCATCAAATCTACTGACTAAGCTCTTTCCAAACTTCTCAAATTCTTTTGTTTCTAGTTCAAATTGTTATGAGAGCTGTGCCATAGGACAGGGTCCTCAGCACTGGGCTGTAACTGGGTGTCTGCTCTGAGGGCTCTTTTCGCGAAGAGACCCCTCTAGGTCTACATTTCTTTCCCCCGCTCACAGATAAATGTATCTGGTCAGCAGGGTCAGATCACTGCCTCCAGCCTGCAGAAACAAGGTTACACCACCAGACTGTTGATGGGGAAGGCAGAGCTCAGTCTGGAGGAAGAACAGAGAAAAATCAACTGGGCTGATTCTTACATGCAAAGCCATGCAGTAAATGAGGATCTGCATCAAGATCTTGACTTTTTTCATCTACTCCAGTGTTTAGGGTGGGCCTAGATGCCACTTTTGTGTTGCTCCAACACACACCTCAGTGCCCTCTTGTGGGAAGCCACTAACTTGCACTTTGTGCCAAAATGAAAGGAATCCCAAGAGAAACCATGGCTGCAAAGTCCTGTTCCCCAAATAAAACTCAATATTTAGAGGATTTGTTTTTTCCATACTGTCCAAGCTACAAAGACGCCTACAGCCAGAATTAAATCTGTTTCCTTGCCAAAATGCACGGCTGTGTCCAAGATCTTCCACGTCTATTGTCAGCCTTGGATTTGGTCCATGACATTCTCATTACAAGACATGAATTGTACCCAAAAATGCAGCTAAAGCAAACAGGAGAAGGATATGGAAGCACCTGACCCTTCTATGCCTATTGCAGAGCTGTGCCACGCCCAGCCCTGTTTCAATCTCCTGTCATAAGGCACAATTTATTACTGAGATGAACATCAAAAAGGTGACAAAAAGCAAGGTGAAGCCTTGGGTTGGTGTATTATGCTTTAGTCTTATCCCTTAACCCTTAAGGGTTCCTTATCCTCATGAGATCTTGCAGCTCCATTCTTTTCCTCCTCCTCCTAAGGATAAAATACTCTTCCTGTTGTCTTACCATTCTAACACCACTCAGCCCAACCTGACATGGATTACAACCAATCCCAAGTTCCCTTAAGAACACCAGTAACAGCAAAGAACATTTCCATACCAACAAAGGAAATCAAATTGGCATTTTATTTATTCCACATAAACAGGATGTAAGAGCATCACTTACCATTCCCTGAGGGATACAAATGGCTCTGATGGAGCCATGTGGGTAACTGAGGGCATTCTGCACAAAGTGAATGTCTGATCCTTGTAAAACATCACTGATATCCACGATCTGAGAAAGGCGAGAGCACAGGAAAAAGCACTGGTGGTAGGCATACAAAGCAAAAATCCTGCACCTGTGTCTTAACACCTTCAACACTATTCCCTTTTAGGAGCTTTTGCTCCTTAAACAGTCAAGATGCACTGCCCCTAACACTACATTATCTTTAAAATATAATTTTATTAGAACATACATTTTTCACAGTCAACTGATCAAATCCTCTCTTCTTCAACAGACTGCACAAAGCAGCAACGACAGGACAGACACCTTGGGTAAATTACAGCACTCAGAACTCAAGACAACCATGTATCCATGATCCAAAGGTTATTAAAACACTGACTGAAAGGAAAAGCTGCAAGTTTCCAATGGGCAAACCCTCACCTTCATCCCAAAGCGAGTGTCTGGTTTATCAGTCCCATACTCAGCCAGTGCCTCCTCATATGTCATGGAAGGGAAAGGAGTCATAATCAAGGCTCTTTCCTCAGGCCAGGAATGTTGCAGGAGGCCCTCTATCAGCCTCTGGATCCCAGCTTGATCTACAAATGACATCTCTATATCTATCTTAAAACAGAGAACAAGGAGGGGAATTCCACATTAGCTACAAGTTTTGCTTTCACATTGCTACTTGTGAACACAAAGCCAGCAAAACAAAAAACAATATATGAAATAACATCACAGCATGACTGCATCAGGGTGGGAACATGCTTAGGATCACCCTCTAGCCTGATGACTCAGGCAACAGCCTCCTCAGAGAGTGAATGAGATAGTTATGACATGGACACAAGAAGCAGCCTTGAGTGAACCAGGCTAACTCAGCCTGGGATCTCAAGGCTGAGGAATGGGATGCCTGACCCAGCATGACAGGAGATTGTATCATCAAAGTGAAATCTCTGCTGCAATGCAATTCCCACTTCTGCACCTGGGACACTGCACAGCCAAGGACAGGGACCACTCAGGCAGTCCCACACCAATTTCCAAGGGCTGTGTTTGTGAAACACACACCAAACAAGTCTGTACCTCCAAGCAGCACCAGACTAGCACAGACTAAGCCTCCAGAACGGAAAACAGCTACAAGCCACTTGGGTTGAGAAGCAGGGAGAAAGGCAGCATGGGCTGGTTACCTGGGTGAATTCTGGCTGCCTGTCAAACCGTGAACCCTCATCTCGGTAGCAGCGAGCGACCTGGAAGTACCTGCAGTAACACTTTGACTTAGATAACAGTTTAAAGTACCCTGAATTGAACTGTGGCTATAGAATTGATCATACAAAAGATAAGGAAAAAAGAAGTAAACCAGAGAGTGCTCCGTTCCCACAGCAGATGATCTTTGTTCTCATCCCTTCAAAAGAATGGAATTTTGAGTAGAAGCAACACTATCAGCAGCTGTATCCAACTCCAGCCCTGTCTTCCAGAGGCACGTGGAGACTGCCAGGTGAGCTGTCTCCCAAGAGCAGCACACTCAACCCTTTTCCCCACCTTCCACTCCACTCCAGGACTCTATTAACAGCCATGCAAAATTCTCACACAAGACCTGGCCTGCAGTGAACCGTGTGAACAACTGTCTGTCTGTCCTTCCATTTGATTTGGAGAAGGAAGCCCAATTAAAAGCTTTGCACTTGGGGGCACCCTGACATGCTTTTCCTTGTCTCAGTCATGCTCAGCTGCCCAGCCTCACCTCAACTAGTTCGGTAGGTTACTGCTGTAGAAGCTTTTATCACACATTAGATTTTCTGTCCTTCAGGCAGGCTCTACTTTAGATCAGGTTTGCATTTAAAACAGCAGTGAAGATTTCAGCTTTCCAGAAGGATACATTTCATTTGACTATAAAGTCCCAAGTATTTAAGGATCCCTCTTCAAAACACAAACCCTTGGCAGTAAGTTTTTTTGGGGAAGTATCTAAAATTTCACAGACAATGCAATCAAACCCTAGACAGGACATGCAGAGAACAGGAATCCAAGAAACTCTTACCTGTCCAGGCCTCCAACCATGAGGAGCTGCTTGAACTGCTGAGGGCTCTGTGGCAGAGAGTAGAACTTGCCCGCTTCCCTTGAGGGCACAAGGAATTCTTTAGCTCCCTGGCATCAGAAAGAAAATTTACAGAGTTCAGCAAGTGGCCCCAATTCCTGACAGAACACACACTGGAAGTGCAAGAGAAAAGGACCTATTTTCCCCATTATGAAATCCCACTTGTGAGGAAATGGCTGTTTGTACATTACACTTAAAATTTGTTAACCAACTTGGTCCAAAATATCCCAAAGGAGAATTCTCTATCTTCTTCTCTGAGAGACTAAAGCATAATACACCATCCAAGACAAGGATTTAAATGCAAGAACTCCAGGTTAGCTGCATCAACAATTCCTCAGTTACAGCTCTCTTCTGACTATTTTTCAAGTGAAAGAAAGGAATATAAGATCAGAAATTAAATTTACTTGAGTAGGACCTCTACAATAACCTACTGGTTAAGAGATAAATGCTGAAAAGACAGTGCTTCAAAGTTCCTTGGGTTTATAATCACAGGATAGACTTACATTCAACATGTGCTCCACAAGGCAGAAGCTTATTTCATTTGAAGGTTCAAAATTAAGACACAAGTTATCACCCCTCCCCTTTTCTCTCCCTCTACTTTTAAAAGGATCTGCGGATCATATCAGAAGTTCCACAAGCTGTTATTTAGCAAGGCAAAAGCAATGAAAGCTGAGTGGCAGCTGAAAATGATTCAGCCCTGACTGTGCAGCTGCAGGAGGCCAAAAAGCATCACATACATACCCCTGGGGTTCTTTTAAACAGAGTTGGAGTTTCTACATCCACGAACCCTGGGGAACAAACACAGAACATGCTGAAAGGAGGAAGAACTAATATGAGTAGGCTACAGTAGGGTTAGTCAGGAAAATAGGTCATCTAGCACACCACAGAGCCTCTCCAAAACCTACACACTTTCCTACTTGTAACAATTGTTCCTGTAATGACAGATGTAAAGGCTCTGAGCTACACTGATGTCCTGCCAGAACTGTTGATGACAGAGGACTCCAAACATTCTTCATGTTAATTCTCTATCCATTCTGAACTAGGCACTGATTTTCCAAAAAGCACTTCCTGATTTTAAGAGAAGCAAAAGCCCTAAAAGAAATCCATCCCTCTGACATGCCTCAACTGGGTGACCAAAAGAGGGAAACTACCTGCAAAGAGTCTTTTCTCACTGGAAAGAGCTAATTTGAAACAACTGGCTTGCAGCATGCCAAGAAATTTCAACATACTTTGTTCTTCAGGCCTGACAACATCCCACTAAAGACCCCGCCACAAGTAGACAAGTCCTTATTAAGTGGGACCAGTTTGGAGTAGCAAGTTGGTTAGGAATCTCTCCCAGCCTTAGGAAACAGCAGCAGGGAGAGGTGAAATGTTGTTTGCTGCACACTGTCCTCCAAGCAGTTCCCTCACCGTGGAGATTGCAGAGATACTCCCGCATCCTCATCACCATGCGAGACCTGAGCCGCAGGTTGGACTGCAGCTGGGAGCTGCGTAAGTCCAGGTACCGATACTGCATCCGTAGGGCCTCAGATTTCTGGAGAGGAGAGAGAATTAGGATTAAGAGACAAAATTCAAATTGCATGTCCAATGAAGGTGCTTCTAAAGCCACAGGAAAAAAGGGAGAAGCTAAAAAAGTATGGTTCTCAGTTGTCACAATGCACCCATTACCCACAACCCACACAAACATAGCAATCACTTTAAACAAAAAACCAAACTGCCCAAAAGAGTTGTGGCTGCCCCATCCTTGGAAGTGTTCAAGGCCAGGTTAGATGGAGCTCTGAGCAACCTGGTCCAGTGGGTGAAATCCCTACCCATAGCAAGGGGTTTGGAACAAGATCATCTTTAAGGCTCTTTCCAACCCAAACCATTCTGTGATTTCACGAGTCAAATAAAACAGCCTCGTTTCACACTCAAAAAAACCCAGCATAGCCCCATTTCTTTCACTCTTCCCTTTACTGTCAGTTCTTCCGGTGGTACTTGAAACTGGAATCATTCAAGCCTTGCTTTCTGCTTAGCTCTAATTGAAAATACATCCTCACAGCAAATAAACAGCACCTCTATTTTAAATACCATCATTCCCCCAAAGTGAAGTGTGGAGAACCAGACTCAGCTCTCAGATGTTTTGCCATCACCCCGGGCAAATTCCAAATTTAATGAAAAGCCACCACTTTGATAAGAAAAAGAAAAGAAAAACACAGACACCTTGATAAAATCCTTGATTTCAAAAGGCAGCTTCTTGCAGGAGTTTAGGATCTCTGCAGTCTCTGCCTTCACTTCAATATCCCCTGTTGGCATTTTCTAGAACAAAAAGGCAAGAAAAGAATTAAACTCAAAACAGTTGGACAAAGGTATTTCACAGATGGTCAAAGGGAAAAAAAGAAATGATGTGATTACCCTCCCTGACTTCTAACACAGTATATAAGTCGGAGAGCTTCTCCCAAGGACAGATTTCTCCTAGATTTCCCTTCTGCTCAGAAAAACACATGTCACCTCAGCAAAGATCGCAGGTTCTTTTCCAGTAGCATACTGGTATCTAAACACATTACCCTCAGCAAAACCACACAGTGTAGGAGGTTTCAGTGAGCTGATGCCATGATGATTTTTTGCTTTTCTTTTATACACCTTTTATACACTCTTTTATATAGCTTTATATATTCCTTGTGCTTTTAGCTTCCACAGTTATAATTCTTTAAGTTCGATAACTCCCCTTAGACCTAGTATTTCGTTAAGTTTAGAGACTAAACATTCTAAAAGCCCAAAGAAACCAAGGTCCTCTCCAGAACACATTCTGTAAACAAAGATAGGCCCATCCAGGGGGAAGGTCCCTCGGGTGGGGGGTCTCACCCTGAGTCCCTCATTGGGGAGCCTTTGATAGATGTGCTAATTTTTGCAAGGCATATAATTGTATACTCATCACATTGTGGGTGGCCATTTTCTTCAGTGGGGACTTCGGGGTGCATTTTGATGTGCATTTCATCATCCCTAAGGATCCTTAAATAAATACCAAGGTAAAACCCTTTTCCCTCTTAACTGTGTACAGCTCTCTTAATTTTAAGACCAGGGTAAGGCATCAGAGCAGCACCCCCTAATACAAGTCAAAAAAGGCAAATTATGAGGAACTTCTCAGAACTTCCAATTCTAAACACCAGTTCTCAGAACTGTTCTTCATTTGACTCTGTCCCAAGGGAGGGCAGACAGCTCCCCTCACGTAGCACTGAGGCACAGCAAAGTTCACTTGATCCTGCAGGACTCTTGCTATTTACCAGGGGAAAGGACATACAACCTTCCAACAAAATGATAAATGAATAAAAGAAATAAAGGCACTGCTTGAAGCCTGGATTTTAAGTGGACATCTGCAAGTGGTCAGAGCAAAATGGAGTTATGATCATAAATACAAGTCTTCTGTTTAGACCTACCAGATATATGTACAGTCCTGAAAGATCAATCTACAGCTGATTACAATGACAGTGGAGGAATGCAGAACATTAAAAAATTATTCAGCCTCTGTTTCCTATAGAAGGAGACCAGTAAAATCTATTTGCATAACAAAGCGGTCATCACATGCTGTGGAACTTGAAATGACAATATTTATTTTCAAGCAAAAGAAATTCCCACCCACACATCAAAAGCCTTGAAAAGGCAGCATTATCCTTGCAAAGGGCTGGGATCCAGTTTAATTTGTGGGTGCCTGCAATGTGCTTTGAGGTTCTGCTAAGTTATATGACATAGCAGTCACCTCACACTATCTGAGGATGGGCTGTCACACAATGAGAACCCGTGGCAACACTCTGACACAAACCCCACCATAACCCACCATCCAGTGCTGTTTCCTCCAAGGAATAAAAGCCCAGAGAGCCACCCCCATCCTCACCGGATTCTCCTGCCCCAGGGGCCGAGGGGACACTATCCCAGTCACTCGCACTACAGACTCCACTGGGGCGTTGGACAGGAGCTTCTTCACGTGGGAATGTGCCTGCAGGGAGATGATAGAGTCTCACAAAAATTCAAAGAACAGGACAAAGGCAGTGTGGCCAAGCACCTCAAGTCAAAATCACTCTGAAGCCAGAGGAAACAGCACTGATGTTTCTGTTGCAGTGTCAGGTCAGGGCTCTGATGACACTTCAATCTACTTGTGAGTCAGAGCACTGTTTGACAAAGTCCTCTCTTTCTCTCTGTGTCTGCTGGAGCCAAGCTACCAAAGGCAAAATAAAAACACAGACTCATATTTTGGTAGCACTTACCTCATCCTGAGGAATGATGATCTGCGTCAGTCCCTGGAAATCCCTCAAAACCAGAAACAGGCCTTGTCTGATCCATGAAAAACACATAAGGACAAACATTTTTTTCACAAATTCAGTAGTTTCTACTTTTTAAAGCATATGGCACCTGGCTACTTTCAGTACCCTGCAATTCATGTCAAAGCATTCCAAGTATTGAATGTACAGACACTTTCCCCACACCTGAACCTAACCTGAGCAATTTGTTTCACATTGTGACCAGCCTCAGACAATGTGCAAATAAACAGGAGAGGTAGGACTTTAACCTGAACTTTAATGCACACAGAGCAGGGATCCTGGACACATGAATTTTCCTGCCGGCAAACATCATTCAGCTAAAAGCAATTAAATGAGCAATAAAGCTAAAGCTCATATGGAATAAAAACAAACAAAAAATCCAATTATAAGCCAAGGAGAACACCTGTCCCGTTAAAAAGTTCCACATGAACAATCCACGCTGCCAGACTCAGAACCATAAATCTTGATCTCTTTAGCTGCAGTAGAGACAGCTGCAGTTGTACCTTATCCACCAAAAAACTGTCCAATGGGACATGCTCTGGTGTCTTTAAAAACAATATCACAATGATCACATTGCAATAATCCTAACTCCTTTTCCTGGATCCCCATCCACAATTGCTCAAAGATGAGATGCTCAGGACCTCTTAAAATCAAAAAACCCATGCAGACCATCACTGGATGAAAAACAGCTTACACGGGATCTGGCAAATAATCATCTCCATTTTCACCATGGTTTGCACTTACCTCTGATATTGAACCCATCCATAAAGGGTAACCTTCTGTCCCACATGAGCAGAACGCAGCTCTCCACATGTGTTGGTCCGAGTGACAAAACTGTTGAAGTCTTAAAAAAAAAAAACAACTAAATAAATAAATAAATATATATATATATATATATATATATATGAAATCTCTCACGGCTTTTGCAGATGAGACAGAATAATTAATAGAGCTTCCCCTCCCAATACAATTTATACATATACAAAGAAATTACTTCATATATAGATCTGCACTAAGATACCATACCATAAACATGAAATGAAGCTGGTCTAAATGTATTTTAAACAGGGATTATTTATGTTTCTCAGTCAAACTTTCATAAAGATACTTGAACACAGCCTTGCCCTGCAAATTTCAGGAGCAAGAAAAGGAAAAGCCACAGATCAATCCTGAGGGATGCTGACAATTTCACATGTAAATCTAGAATCATAGAGTAATTTGGATTTGAAGGACCTTAAAGCTCATCTCATTCCACCCCCCTGCCCATGGGCAGGGACACCTTCCACTAGACCAAATTGTTCAGAGCCCCATCCAACCTGGCCTTGAACATTTCCAGGGCTGGCGCAGCCACAGCTTCCCTGGGCAACTATGCCAGGGCCTCACCACCCTCACAGGGAAGAATTTCTTCCCAATATCCAATCTAAACCTGCCCTCCTTCAGTTCAAAGCCATTCCCCCTTGTCCTGTCACTGCAGTGCCTGGTGGAGACACAGCAGAACAGCGCTTAACAAACCAAGACCGAAACACACACGGAGCAGACACCCACCGTGCAGGTGTAAATTAAACACTTCCTGCCTGAAACAACTGGAAAAAGGCCTGAACCACAATTACAGAAAGCTTTGCACAGACCCCGTGTGCCTGTAATCATGGCTGAAGTTATAGCACCAAGCACACCACTTACAGAATGTGCAAGAAGTTCAGCTTGTAAGGAGAAGCCTGAAGGATGCCATTACCTGGGCATATATAAATAATTCTATGAGCCAATCTCACGACCTTCAACACAGCCTTTAGAATTAAAAGAGATTTAGAGAACACACTTAATAAAGTGATACAGGGAAAAAAACTTGCCGCAAGTGTGATATTAATCGGCTGTGTGGATGGACTACCCTGACCGGTATCCTGGGAGAAAAGGAACCCAAATCCCGAGGGGATGAGACCAGCGCTCCCTCCTCACCTGGAGCCGCGGGTGCGGCGGCAGCGGCCGCCCGGTGCAGCGCCCGCGCCAACAACCGGGTAAGCGTCATCCCGCAGCCGCCCCTCAGCCAGAAACACGGGAGGAGCGCCACAGGCCTGCCTGAAGTGAAAAATAAAGGCTCCGGAGGAGAAGAGAAAACCACCGCAGCCACCGCCACCTTCTTCCCTCCCTGCTGCCCGCCTCAAAGATGGCGGCGGGGGCGCGCCCCTCGCGCGGGGGCCGACGGGAAGGAAGTTCGAACGGCGCCGGCGGGCGATGGCGGCCATGGCGGAGGAACTGGCGGAGGATGGTGCGGGGCGGACTCTGCCCAGCTTCAGGCGGCTCTCCCGGGCTCTGCCCTTCGGACGGACCTACGGCCGCCTTATCGTGCCGGCGTCGT
>VXBT01004380.1:0-141393 GCA_013400235.1 Oriolus oriolus
CACAAGCAGGACCAAGTCTCTGATCACCTAAAAGCAGAGTCTAGGTGAGATGTAATATGGCAAAAGGTTAGTTTGGGTTGTAACTTTGAAGCTTTTGAATAAGTGGTGTCTTCCGGGCATATCTGTGGGTTCAGTAATAAAATAATTCAAGAAAACCATGTGGAAACTGTTCAGGCAGGTGCAGTGGTGTGAAAAACAACCTGTCCATTGTGTTCTCAATAAGTACCACTTCTGTCTTCCTGATCGGTAGCAAGAGTGTATTCCCTTCTGGGATGGGAGAGCTCAGGGTCACGTCTCAGGGGTTATGGTCAGGGCCAGGTTTAGGTCAGGGGTCAGGTGCCTTGGGGACAGAGACCCTGCTTTAAGGTCAAAACCATGTGTCAGGTCGAAGGTCAAGTGTTTGGATCAGGGGTCACTGCTCACTGGTCAGGAGTTAAAAATCAGGGATCAAGGATTATGGGTCTGTGGCAGTGGTTGTGGTTTGGTGCCTAAGGTCATAGGTCAGTGGCAAAGGTGGAGGGAGGTGCAAAGCTAGCTGGTTGGGGACAATGGTAACAGTTTGGGGTCAGGTGTCAGATCAGGGTTTGAGGGTCAAGGGTTGGGTCAGTGGTCACCAATCAGTGTCAGGGGCCAGGGGTCAGCATCAGGGGTCTTGACCTCAGTTGTTGGGACCAGGTCAGAATCAAAGCTCAGAGCCTGGGGTCAGGGGTCAGACGTCATGGTCTGCGGTTGGGGGGTTATGCCTTTGGGTAGGAGCTTAAACCCCCATTCTGACGGGTTTTCTGTTTGGCTAAACAGAGTTTGTGTTGTACAAACCATAGGCAATCATAACAAGACCTCTCCACGCTGACCAGCACTTGCAGAATTTCATAGCTTGGAAAATTGCTCAGAAGAAAGTTCAACACCTACTGAACTACATCTGAGAGACATCTAAACTAGTAGTGAGAGAAAGAGCCTAGGAGTTCATCCCAGTTTCCATCTGAGTCAATGGAAAGACTCACAGTGTCTTCACTGAGAAATGGCAAGAGACTGAAGTACTTAAGCATGGCCAGGGGCTCTCAGCAGAAAACCTAGGCTTTGGGAGAGGCTTCTCTGGCATGTCCCCAATGTGTCTCCTTTGGGATGGCCATACCATGATGCGGAGATCTCATCTATCACACACACCATGTGGTAGATCTGCTTACTTCTCTCTCCCTCCACGCTTATGACATTGTACTTGATGAGCCAGAGCATTAGGGACTCCCATGACACTCCATGAATGTTTGTGCCTTCACTATTCCTGTTTTGTTCCTCTGACCTTGTAAAGATGGGGATCCAGCTCTCTCCTGCCCCTTCACAGTGAGACTCTGCAGCATTACAGGCTGATGATGGGAAGGAACACTTTGGTGGTCACTGCTTTAGGAGGCAAAATTCAGTGAATGTTTGAAAAATGCTGCTGAAGCCAGTTTTAGAAATGAAGCTTTTAATCATCCTTCTCCACTCCGTTCCCCTGTGATTAATCAAAAGAGACTCAGCCTTTCTCTTTGCCTCTGCCATGGCTCCAGACAAAAGACTTGGAAATTTCCATCCATCTGCACTTGGAAAGAGTAGGAACTGCCATTTTTGAAAGGGGTTAACAAAATCTCAAGCCAACAGGCCAGCAGAACATTGGAACCCTTTGCCAAATCCTTGCAGGACGGCTGAAACACAAGCTGTCCCAGGGAAGCATTTTTACTGCATCTCTTCACGTCAAATAAAACACACCTCTGGCTAAGCTTGTGTTTCGGTATTTTTAATAAGAGAAGATATTCTACCCCTGCTGAGGAAATCAGGATCGTGTATTTTGGAACAGACTGCCAGCAAAAGGACGGGAGATATTAACGGAATCCTCCTCAGGACAAAAATGGGGAAAGCTTCATCAGAGGGAGAATTCTGGCAAATCTGGGAAAGGGAACGGGAGTCAGTAACTTGGGTGGTAAAAGTGGCAATCTTAGCCTAGAAATTCCCATGGGATTAGATTGGAATGAAAAATTAGACAAACCTATTTAACTGGGTCTGAGAGATNTTTTATTTGTCCTCCTGAGATCTTCTGGGAACTTCAAGTAGACTAATTGAACTGGCCTCATTCCCAAACCAAAGAGGACTCCCTGAACAGATCTTGAATTAATTCTCCTATTTCTCTCCCAGCCATGTCTCCTTTCCCTCAGTAAATTCCTGAACTGATCTTAAAGATAGACCTCCATTTTGTAATTGTTTTTTGAGCTCCCCCAGTTGTGTGATTTTAAAGCAGAAATGGTCTGGTGTCAGTAGTACAAATGAGATTAAAGAGCTACTGGATCCAGACATGCTTTAGGTGGAATGGGTGGAAAGAGGATTGTCGGTGATTGAAACACGGACCTAGTCCGGCAGGAAGACTGAATTGCATTATGCAAAGAACAAGCTGATTTTATACACTTATATGACCTATCACACACTGGCATGTCAACAGCATACCCTTTGAGTGTCTCTGTATTGGGTGACCCACCTGTCAGCTCCCAGTAGACTCCTCCCCCCAGGGTCTGGGGGGGAGACAAGTTTCTCTGTTCCACCATATGCTCCTTTGTGCTGCCGTGTGCTTCTGCAGGCACATCCCACAGCCTTGCAACCCAACTCCATCCCATCCCTTTCATAGAGGATGGAGTGCAGGAAGGTGTGGAAGGGCTGATGAGATGGGTGTGCATTCCCAAATCAGGGTCGTAGGTTCCATTCTGAAAAAAGGGCTACTATGGTAAAGGGAAAGCTATCCCAGCATGAGATGCACATATAGTATGTGGAGATCAGCTAGAATATGCTAAGAGTTTAGATTGAAGCAGTGACTCTGGCTGAAAGGCTATGGTTCATTTTTCATCCTAAAAAACCTACTTGAAGATCCTCAAGTGGTCACCAGTTTTGCCTTCTCCTCCTCTGGTTTTGGATCCATTGGATTCAAGACACAAAGAAGCATCAGCACCTCAAGCTGCAATGCTGCTGCATGGAGTGTTGCAAACGCTTTGTGCAGGGAGAGAATTTGCCCAGCTGGTCCTGAAAATCCACTCTGTGGAGGCTGGGCCCCTGGATGTGAATAAGCTGTACATGAACCTTAGGGGCAAAATGACTGCTCTTCTACAAAAAAATGTGCCATGGGCAAGCAAGCATCTCAGAGTTTTTGAGAGAAGTCTTAGGGATTCATGAGGTTGTGCTTAAAAGCTTCTGAATTTTCAAAGCCATTGTAGGAGCCAGATGACCACCAGAACATGGAGTGCACTGGTTGTATCCCCATTCCCCCAGGAATTCCTCCTGGGGAAACCATGCTGGAGAAGGCACAGTGCCACTGGGTCCTTGGGAAGTTGAACGAGATGTGCCATGAACAGAGCCTGTAAAATAAGCTGCAAGCATTCCCAGTCATGTCCATCCCTTAGCAACAGATTTTAAGTATTTTTAAGTATTTTCTACTGTATTTT
Organism: Oriolus oriolus; assembly: GCA_013400235.1. Lineage (NCBI taxonomy): Eukaryota > Metazoa > Chordata > Aves > Passeriformes > Corvidae > Oriolus > Oriolus oriolus. The sequence goes on from VXBT01004380.1 coordinate 3,459, forward strand.
AACAAAATTGGAAAGAGTGCAAAATTCCCTTTCAAATGCATTTTTCATGACCGTGTGAAAAAACCCACAGTGACTGTGGTGTTCATATTTTTATAGTAATGAGGGTACTATTAAAGCCTGCCTGTCCCAAAGGAGCACAGTGATCATCAGGCTCATTATTCAGAGCAAGACAATAGCAATATTAATGAGGCTCAGACATCTGTCAAATTAATCTGTAGTTTCAAGTTTAGGGAACAAAGGCAGGATTTAGATTTTCTAGCTGTGATTTCCCATTTCTGTCAAAATCGGAGTGGCTGTGAGTGGCTATAGATTAATTTCTATTTTTCAGCTGTTTATACAACCATAATAACAAGGGACCTCGGAAAGTTCATGGAGCAGGTCTTTAGAGAACACTCTCCTTTATCTTGCCAGTGTGGATTGGGAAATTGGGAGCAGCTCAAACAGCAAAAGTTAGAGCAGAAATGAGGGAACTTGATTCCATGGACATTCCATGGACATGCACTAGTGTGTAGTAAAAACTCACATGTTTTCAAACTCAAGGGATATCCCCTCTTCCTTTCCCAGAAACAGGGAGTCTCTTGCCATTCTATCAGAGCTGTCACTTGCCAGCACTCAGGTCATTGCAAGGGGACAAGAGCCTGGGACTCATTGCACGGTGTTTGAGGCAAAATCAGAATGTTGGGGAGGAAGCAAGGCATGCTGAGGTGTTTTTTGCCTCCCTCCTTCTCCAAGGTCCTCTTGTCTCCACCATGTTTATGTAAGTGTCCATCCGGAAGGAAGGGAGGATCAGGTCATCTCCAGGGCCAGGAGGGGCTGCTGCAATGCACATTAGCACTGCCCTGAGTAGCCTGGGGCACTTGGAGCCAAGGGGATGCTCCTGTGATCCCCCAGCAGTCTTGTCACAGCCTCCTGGAGAACAAGCTGCCTGTGCAGTAAAGGGATGTATGAATTCCGTCCCACTTGAGAATTTAGGGGAGATGGGTTGGAAATGGGTTGTGTGCATGGAGCAGGTCCCATGCTTTGCAGGGAAGATTTGTGGTTGCCCTTTGTTTGCTGTTCCCTGGGCAGGGTCTGCCAGGTGTAGGGAGCAGCAGGGCCCAGGCATCCCTTGGGAGAGGGGAAAGTTACTGTGGGTGGGTTGTGGGCAGCGTGCCTGGTGTAAGCAGTGCCCCGCTCTACCCAGCACACACTAAGCTCAAGCTGTAATCCCTGTGGGCTTTGGAAAGCTCTCTCTTCTGCCTGGGTAAAAATAATGGGTTTACCTTAAGCTGCACATGGTTAGAAAGGCGATGCCTTGAACAGTGAACGGGATTGGGGAGGATAAGAAACCAATGGGCAGCTTCTCATTGTACAAAAGATGCTTCCCTCTCCAACTCTTCTCTTCTCCAGTTCTGAGTTCCTGAAACAGCAGTGTGCAATAAATCAACAAGCCTTTGGAAACTCTCCCTTTGCTGGTAGGCATCAATCCACAAATTATGAGAGTAATGCCCGTTTCAATAACCAGCAGTAACGACATCCACACAGGAACTTCTGTGTTCAGCACTGGAGGAGTCTACCTTGAGTGCACCAATTCCTCCCGCTTGTCCCAACAACATCTGCAGCAGCACTTGAAGAATGCTTTAATGTAAGGCCAGTTGTGATGACTGCCGATGTTGCATCTGCCTCTTTTTCAGCCCTACTCCTGCTTTGGTTCATCTAGCAAAACCTGTGGAGTGCAGTAAGTAACTACAGGCCACAAGAGCATTTTGTATATATAAGGAATTCTGTAAAAAATTGTCAACTAATGGTCCAAACTAATTCAAACAATGTTAAAACAATCTAATATTTATAGGAACTGGAGGACTGCAAAATTTACTATCAGATACAGGATCACCAGTTAAAAATAAATTAATTCTCTTGCTTAGTTTTCAGGTGCTTTTGTACACTGAGATAATCTGCTCAACTTCAGTATGATTTACTGAAGAGAGACACCATTTTTACACCTTTCCCAGCTCTAGAAACAGTTTAAATGTAATCCTCCTGACAAGCCAAAAGGCATAAAGATAAGGCCCGGCTTGCTGAGTTGTTGCCAGTGATCAGTAGCCTTGCCTTGACTTGGCAGTCAACACAGTTATTATTTTAACCTCCTTTTTAGCACATGCCCAGCTCCAGTTTTACCCTGCTAATGGCACTAAAAGTTGCACTTTTACCATATTTTTCTTCACAGAAATTATTTTTTAAAACACTCATTTCACAACCAGGACAAGTGGATCTACCCCTGCTATTGATCCTATGATTTAATTACAAAACCAGCTAAATAAGGATCCCATAAGTTTGCAGTACCAAGTGATCACCTTAGAGCAACATTTACATGATTTTTTTGGAATTAAATCCTTGGTGTTTCTGCAAGTTTTGCCACAAAAGAGGAGTTGTGGCCTGGATCCACACTTCATAAAGCAGGATCTGACTTTGCATGACTTTCCTCAATAGCTTTAACGTATCTTGAAATATGAACTAGGAAGCCTACACTTGTAGGTAGAGGCATTTTCAGGAAAAGTCAGACCAGGACAGCAGTGTTTCTGCTATATTTTGAAATATTTAAATATTTTGCTGCTGTAGTGACACTGTTTGAGCCAAGATGATCCAAGGATATAAATAAAGTTTGTGGGAAGGGACATTAGGCTATTGCCTCGCTCTGTGGACCTTGCTCTGTTAAAAGGCTTTCACTTCTGAGTTGTTTCCATACAGGCACATCAGGCATAATCCATCCTCAAAAACAAGTCTATACAGCTATTGGGTGACACAGCCAGAAGACTGCACTAATATCCCTCTGCCCTAAATCATACTGTCTTCCACACCACCCTACAAATCTGTAACTGTCTTTTTTCTGCTATAAGTCTGTACCAAAAGGTTAAGGAAGTTGCATTCAAGTGCCTAGAGACCCAAGGAAAAGTGAAAGTAGCTTTCCCAGTGAAAGTAGCTATTTTCAGTGTCAGGCACACAGATGGGACTTAATTCCAAGCATAATATGCTTTGTTTTCTCCATCCATGTTCTTTCATTTTAGCAGAAGTCAGGCTTTTTATTTTCCACTCCTGTAACATCCAGGTTGCTGCTGTTTGGCATCTACATGCCACATACCTGTGAGGTACAATGCAAGAGCTTTTTTTAAGAGTCCAAGGTCATGATTCATCTCAAGGAGTTGCTGGTGTACAGGGAGTCATCAGCCAAACACACCAGAGGAACTGGACACATACAGCTCTGGCGCATGAGGAATTTCTTGCTACCTGCACTATTAAGGCAGATGCAAGGGGTTTCATCACTTGGCCACTTGACAATCTGAGGATCAAAAGGGAAGACAGAGTTTTTCAAAGATGTCTTTTTGTCCTCCTTTGTCCACAACCTGCAGAAGTAACCAGGCAGCACAGTTCTTAGGGACTTGCAAGGAGATTTGTGCCCTTGTGCCACTAAGGGGCAGATCCACACAGAAAATGCTTTTGCAAAGCTTGTTTCCAGTGACTTTTGATATATCTCCCTCCATGTCCTTCAGAGATCCTTGGACACTTAAAAACTGAACTGGATCATGAGCTCTTTGGTATCATCTATCTTGCTAATCACTGTGATGGGGTGTCCTCATCCTCGCTCCCCTCCGTGACTCCACAGTTGTTTGTTTTCTATCTGACCTTCTTAGATGTGTCCCATAATCCTGCTGGCTGATTCCCACGGGGCTTCAAAGTAAACATGCAGGAATGGGCACAGTGATTTATAGAGTGCTGCTGCGATTCCAGGACTACTGGCAAGTGACTAAGCAAGTCTGTTTCAGAGGGAGAACAGAGGCAGGGCAGGGGAATAGGCTTATGACCCTCGGGCAATGTGTCATGACCTGTGCTTTAAGAGCTTGTGGCTTAAAATATTGCTGGAATCCACAAGGTCTTAGTAGGTATGTTGGAAGAGATAGAAGACAGTAACATGTTGGCAACAAGGAAAGCAAACATTATCTCACACAGGAAAACACACTGAAAAGAGATAATACCACACCTGCATGAACTGCAACTGCTTTTGCTTCTTAAATGTGTCTTCAAGACTTCTGTTGCCCTGCGTGAGCTTTGGAACAGGTTCTTCAATAAGGAGATGAACCCCCAGAGCTCAAGGAGAAAGAAAAGGGAATATTAGGACACATGACATTCTGAAAAGGTTGAATACTGGGGGGAAAAAATAAAATTCTGCTGCGATTGTACTGATGGCAAACTAGAGATGAGGGTTTTATAGAATGGCAACAGCAATTCCTTAATTGTATATGCCATCCTGAACTTTGGTGTTGTCAGTGTCTGGCTTTGAACTCTACAGCCCAGGGGAATTTCCAATTGCAGGGACCCAATGTTTTCAGTGAAAACACATCCACCTACTGCTGAAAGTGGAGAATGGAGCAGATCTTCATGGAACTGATGTGGAGGATTGGCATCTGCATGGGACCTCTGTGGCATGAATATATATCCAAGCAGCAATTAGCCTAAGCGCAGGAGGAGAATCTTGTGATGTTGAGGTTTGGAATTAAAGACTACGATGGATCTATTTCTTGTTTTACCTTCTACATTCCTGTGTATTTCAAATGGGGAATGCAAGGGGAAAAATATCAGGGACCCACAGATGATCACAATTTCTCTGTGCTGCCTAAAGAAAGCTTTGGTTCTCACAACCAAATGCAGTGGCCTTAAGCCAGTTTGATACTGTGTCACAAATCACAAATTTCCTTTGAACTTCCAGAGGCAGTATTACAGTGACACTAATACCAATTTGTGGTTTTGGTTTTATATTTTTGTATTATCATCAGAGCAATTTGCTAGAAATAGGACAAAAGTTCTTTGGACTGTGAAAGACTGAATTAATCTTCCTTTTCTCTTTACCTCTTGACAGACTGTAACACCCATATCCAATTATGTAGTGTTAAAGTGCTTCTGTAATTAGTTTGTAATTTACTTTTGGGTTTCTAATGCCTTTGTTTTAAATTATTTTCTTTCTCACAGAATTTGTAAGTCTGCCATAGTTCTCTAGGCATAGCTAATAAGCAAGTTTCAAGGAGCCATGAGAAATTCTGTGGAAATACACAAAAGCATACCATGAACAGTAATTGCATCAACATCAAGCAGACAGATGATATTTTTTTTGCAATGGATCTTCTTTGCATAGCTTAGTGAGGATGTCTCCAGCAATTTTTATTGTGTTTTGTATTTCATATGGCGCCTCATTTTTTGGCCTCTTGCCAGCTCAATGGAAGTTGAATTTTTCCATATAAGAATATATGGAAATTGAACTGAGGTAAAAATGCACAAATATACATTTATCCATGTTTCCCCAGCCATGAAGAAAAGCTCTGATTACTGTCTGTGCACTGAGATGCATTTAGAGTAATTCTTTCTTGAAATGGAGCATCTCCACTGTGAGCATGACCTTCTTTGAAGTTCACCTAGACTGAGGAACGATTCCATCCACTAATACGGAGTTTAAACCAGCAGCCTCCACACTCTCTACTTTCCATTTCTCTGCTACCCTTATGCTGGATTTTCTCTTTGTGAAATCACCATCTCTGGTGTCTCCAGAGCAATGTTGATTGCCTTTCTGCTGGGTCTGCTTAACTCCAGCAGTGTTAACTAGGCTGAACACCATGCTAAGCAGGAACTCAAGTGACAGCATCAGTATAGTTTCTTTGAACTTGGAACTTAAAAATATTCACTTTACAGTATTCATTCCTCAGAAAAATCACATCTCTGGAAGCCCAAGATCCTAGTAATTAATCCTAATGAGATGCACTTCTGATTATTTATTTTAGGTTTCTGGACCTAGCCACACTTAGCTGTATTTTATTAGAAATGCCATTACTCAGAGAATCAGAAAACACATTTTCATGATGCATTTGATACCTATGGTGAGCAACAAAAATCTGTCTCATTCTCTGTACATTTTTAGAAGATGACAGTTTTGGATCACCATGTGCAGTGGGCCAAACTGGTTATATTAAACATGTAGGAAAATAACATTAAGATGTATTTTTCAGCTACATGACAGCAAGAAATACCTTCAAAGAACCCTTCCTGTAGTTTCTGGTTTTATCAGGGTATTTGGTCTCTCTGGTTCAGTGCCTAGTAAAAATAGTCCAGCTTTAATAAAGCACAGATGTTGACATATTCACTCACCTTCATCATTGCATGGATGCATTTCATACTGAATTTCACCTAAGGAATTTTAGACTTTACAGATAAAAATCAAAAACACTTCTTGCTTCCCATTGGGATCATTGCTGTTTTTCCAGATCAAAGATGCCCCATCAACGTAATGACTTGAGATGGAAAGTTGTGATTTTTTTAAGTACTAATGGAAAGATTATTGTGGCTTAAGTATGGTAAGTTTAGCACCTTTGTCCCTTAACCTTGTTTAGTGCTTATGCCACTAGACCATATTTTTGCAATTCTTTCCTTAAATCCTTCTTTGTCTTTTGCTATCAGCAAGGGTAGTCATCTATAATAAGGTTAGGATTCAGTTTCAATATAATTAAATATATTTCTGGCTGAATACATTCCAAGCATTCCTTGGAAATACTTCCTTTTTCATGTTGAGAAAGCCCAGTATGTTTAAATTTCAAACAGTACCATTAGTGCGCAATCCAGTACTTTCTTCCTAATGATACATCAGATCTGGAAATTCCTCAGCCAGTTCAAGACAGGCAAAGGGGCAAGTGTTCAAAGTAGCAAGCTGGAGGTACACCCTCAAAATCCATGTAATGGTTAGCAGATTTTTATACTTCAGTCTGAAGATTTATCCCTTTCATACTGAGCATACTCTGTAGACCATAATAGATTGTTAGCACTGATTGAAAATAAATCCCTTTCCAAAAGCTTACCTACCTTTACAAGGAAGAATGGTTTAGTGAGGTTATTTTAATGGACAACTCTGTGAGGAATAGCTGGAAAGATAATGAGAAATTATCCACTTCTGGAATCATGAGCGATTTGGATGTTTTACTCTCTGTTCTATTAATCCCTTGAGATCCCTACATACTGAATTAGAGAGAATCCCCATGAGACAGTGGAACAAAGGAATAAATATGTTAATGACTTAAGTGTGTGGATGTGGGAGTTCAACCAAAAGAATGAAGCAGGTAGTGAGAATTTTTTTTACAAAACTATATTTTAAAAAACATGTGTGTGTGTGTGTGTGTGAAAGAAGGAGCACTGGTAGAAGGAGTGTTCTGTTCTGGTTTACCTGTGAACTGAGTGGTTTTGAAGGAGGCCACAGCATCAGGACTGATGCTATCACTACCATTTATCACTGGAGCATATGATAACTTTGCTTATTTTCATTCTTTATTGCTGTTTTTACAAAATTAGCAGGCTCTACCGACTTTCTTGGCTCTTTACAAAACATGTTATGTTCTGTGCAGCATTAGGTTTGTAACACAAGAGACTACAGAGCCACGAATGTTCAGGAAACTTTACCATAGGAACATGGGAATTTTCTTTCTCTTATGCACATTTATCACAGAGACCACAAAGGATCCAGAGAGTCTTGAACAGATACAGATTCTTTTTTTACAGTGATTCTCTTCTTCTTTCACAATTTTGCTGATTAGGAGTAAAGATTAGTAGTTCCACAACTATGTGAGGGTTGACTTTATGACATTACAATTGAGAATGTATCATTAAGTAGAATCTTCATAAGTCACAATGTTACGTGGGCTTCTCTACATGTAACAAGACAGGTAGACCCTAGTGCTAAATGCAAGACTCAAGTCTACCTTCACTGTGCCAAAGCTTCACCAATGCAATATCCTTAAAATAAAGAGACAGATATCGTCATTTTCAGACATTGGTTTCTGTCTTGTGCTTCCTTTAATTTTTCTTTTGTAGGCTGAAATACAAAGTAAAACAAAAAAAAAGGTCTTAGCCTTCAAACCATTGACGTAGAAGGGTCTGACACAACTTCCTGTTAATGGAGTTCTTTGGGATCGGTTTGGAAGTGTGGTATTTTGTTTGTTTTACTTATTATACATTTTTTCTGCATGTCAGTGAGGTCTTACCACTGCTATGGCATTGCTTCAGCAGAAGCAAGGAAGCATTTGGACAGCATACTTTTAAAAGCATGCAGTATTGACTCCAAGTATATTCAAATAGCAATAGTAATTACAAAGAGTAAAGGCTATTATCCAGCATATTAAGTTCAAATAAATTAAAAGAGTAATTAAAAAAACCCTACAGATCACATTATCTTAAAGATAGAGTTGTGAGTGCCCTTGAGAGGTCTCCTTACTCATCTCTCCACCTCTGGCATGATCAAGCTCTTCTCAAAAACCTGTGCAGAAAAATACTCCCCATGTTTTCTGGCAGGCAGTTCCAGTGCTTTGCTACCTTTCCATGAGAGAACCCATGCCAAGGGTCTGATCTGATTTTGTTGCTGCAGTTTAAGCCTGCTGCATCTTGCTTTAGTATCGTTGGAAATGGAGAATGGGCTTATCCCTCCTGTCATGCCATAGCCTTTCATGTAGTTGAAGGCTGTTAACACGTGGTATTCTATTCTGCCATCCCCTTCCCACACTTCTCCTTTCTTTATATGAATTATATTTAGACTACTGACTTTCATTGCTTTCCTGTGGACTCCAAAATTTATCTGCATCTTCCTTTAAGTGTAGTGCCTGAAACTGGACAGAGGAACCCTCCTGGGGCTTCCCAGTGCCAAGCAGAGTAGAAGATTTCCATCCTGCACCTTGAATCAGAATATACTTTTTTTCTGGTGTTCCTTGCAATTGATTTCTTTCATTATTTTGACAATTGAACAAAACAAAATCTATGTCCATTTTTTTTCTCCTGAAGGAGTAGGAAACTTCTAATGAACTGTTAAAGGTTCACATGCAAGAAAATTTAATAGCCATACTCTGTTCCCAGAAAAGTCTTTAGAAAATTAACTATTGTCTATAATGCGAACAAGATTTGGCCCCAAGTAGACATTAGTGCTTGATAAAATAAATTAGTTCCAAACTCTGTAATTAATTGAAGTGCACAGCAGTCTGCAGGCTCATGTCTAACCTTTTGTCTTATTCCCCAAGAAGAAATTGAAGTGAGATGTGAATATGTAGCTCACAATAGCATGCAAGTCTTGGAAGAAATGCCTACCTTCTAGGAAAATTAGAACAGGTCTGTTTGAGAGCCAGTCTTTTCTGCTTTGCAAGGAAAATCCTAGCCTTGGATCTATAGGCTGTCCCTTGCAAAGAAGCTTAAATTTCCCTGACTGTGTAGTCCTTTACTTTGATCATGTTCCATGTGTACAAGACAATCCAACCAATCTGTCATTCGCGACTTAAACCTTGAGTGTTATAAATAAATGCTGTGCAACCGCTGGCTAAAGGACAAATCAGAACATTAGGACGATTAAGAGAAAGCAAAGCATCAGTCCAACTACAATAAAGCTAATATCATTCAGTCCACTTTAATTTAAAACAGCTGTCAGCTAGCCCTGGCTTGTGATATAACAGGCCAAATTCTTGGACACTGAGTTATTCTTAGAAATATGCATACAGGCATTGGCAACTCATGCTGCAAATTGCCTGTTGCCAGTACCCTGTCAGCTATATGTGCCAACAGATATAAAAGCTATTGTTCTAACTCATGAAAAGTAACTTAAAGTTTTTAATTTCAAATTACTCAGTGATTTTGGGGACATGCGAGCCAATGAATTTTAAACTAAACCTCACACAAATAAGAAATAATTTCATAAATGTTGTTCAATTCACCCCAAAAGGTAAAGGAGATTCTGCTCACTTCTTGTAATGAGCAGTGTGGGACCCAGCCTGGCAACATCAAGTGAGGGATGGGATAAAAAGAGGGAATAGGACAAAGCTGCATGCCCCGAGAATGAAAGAAAAAGAAAATCAGTGCAAAATAAGTACGAATCATGCTTTTCATAAAAGTCATAATACATGTTATTTTAAGCCTAGTATGCTGAAATGTACACTCTCACCTATTTCATCTACCCTCTCTTTCAAAGATCCATGCAGCTACCGGCATTTCCTGTGTAATATCACTTAGGAAAGTGAAAACATAAGTGGAATTTTCAATAAAAATGTTGTTTGATACGAAGCTCAGTTATTTCCACATTAGACCATGCTTTTAGCCTCAAGAGCAGAACCACTGCCCTACTGAAAATTTGTATCAGGGGTTGGAATTTGTGGAATATACTATTCTTCTGTTCATGGAAATGTGTGATTTGCATCTTTCTCTCTTCTCTTTACTTTCCTCCTTCTCTCCTGTTCCTTAATTGGATGCCCATACTTTCACAGATGGTGAATAATGTAGGCAGTTTGGGAAAGAAGGATGGCAGGAACATATATCATCATAATATTCACAGGACATGTTGATGAAGTAACCCTCTACCCAGGAACATTGCAGCTTTTATTGAATTTCACATGTAAGATGGAATGGAAAACTGCACTGGTTGTCAAGAAAATAATTTGTTATTGCATTTTGTGAGGAGTTCAGACCTCTTGCTTATGTTAAGAGTTCCAAACTGCTCAACCTTACCCTTTCAATAAACAGAAGAACACAACAGGATCTTTAGGTGTGCAGCAGATGGAGTGGAACCCAGTCCTGTCAAGGTTGTGACACCCAAGTGCATGTATGGGAAAGTCTTAGCTCAGAATCTGTGGGGCTGTTGAAGTTTAGCCACCTTCCTGGTAGGCAGTGACTGATCTGTGGTTTCAGGGATGCATTTTACATGCCTAAGTCCTCCTTTGTTGCTATGTCTAAATCCCAACCAAGTTGTAATAGAATTTTTATGTCAAAGTAAATAAATGGATTAAAAATGGGTTTCAATGTATCTAAAAGTTGGTGGTTTTTTGCACAGGTTTGTAATTACTTCATGCTCTGATTGCTTTGGTGGTTTCTTTGCTCAGAGTTGATGAAAAGCTTATCTTTTGTTTACATCTGTTTTGATCAAGGTTTTAGTTTGAGCACTAGACTTGAACAAAACAACTCGCTTGTTTAATTTCATCTGCTCTTGTCTTCTGATAGAAATATTTTGAATGGCAGTGGTTCTGCAAGAGTCATAAGTGAGTTTGCGAGTTGTAGTATGGTCAGGCTGAGAAACAGAATCATCTTGTGGATGACTCAGAAATCAGGTGCAAATCAATTAGTTGCTCCTCTTGTGCTCATTTTTTGAGGCTCCATCAAAGGCCATCAAATTCCTTACAAATTGCAGTACTACATATCAGGGGTCACAAAGAAGCTTATTTTTCAAAAGGCCAGAATTATTCTGGATATACAGCTTGGGACTGAGCAAGATCTATTTGGAGGTAGAACAAATGTTAGCAGAAGTTGAATTATTTCTATTTTATAATAGGACTGACAATTAGTAAAAGGCCATTTACACTGCTGCACTGGGGAGCTTTACTGCTTCACAAGTGTCTGAAATAAGACTGATAGCATAAGATATTGCTCCTATTTTGCAGATGGAAGAAACTGGGGGGTAGTGAAGTGCTCCCACAGGAAGCCTTTGGCAGAGCCAAATAATGAGACCTGATTCATGGCCTGTGCTATGGTTGCTTGATTGCATTTTCCTTTTCTTCTTTCCTTGTTTGCTAGTGAATCATGATAGTGGGTGACCCCAATTCATACTGCAGATGGTAACATTTAAATCTCATGGAAGTCTTGATCTAGTGAACCTTTCTTTTCAGCCTCATAATATCTTTTTACAGAGTTTTAACTGAAAAATAAGGAACTTCTGTGCAGAGTATCAGGATCTACTAGTTTTACAGTTTGAGCTTGGCTAAAAGAAAAAGCTGGTTTTGAAAGCTGGGAGTGGGATTTTTGCTAAGTTTTGGTTGTTTTTTGGGTTTTTTTTCCCCTCATGATCATTCTTCCTGCCTTTGTTTTCTTTCTCAACTTTTCATATGGAAACCAGAATTATGGTCATCTTGTGCTCTGCCCATGTAATGTTTTAACACTGAATTGCCCAGTTCATCTTAAAATCATTATCATTCAGTTAACAATCACCTTTAAGGATTTGTCTCTTTTTTTCCTCAGCTATTGGTGTAGTAACAGTGAACTCTATTTTAGCTTCCAGTCTGGTGGATTCAGCACTACTGATGACAATTACTCTGATTTATAACTACTAGGTGAGAGATAGTTTTTTCAGAACCTGTGAGTACCAGGACGGTATCGGAGTTGATTCAGATTGGATCTAAACAACAAACAATGCTCACTACCAAGATGGAAGTGCACGGGCATGAACTCACGCTGCAGATGCTTCCTATGAAGAGTACAGGCTACTTCATGTTCTTGCTATCAAAATCCAGTGGTTTTCTTTGGTAAAAAAGGGGGCTGTCTGTTTACTTTATAAAACCTATGAACTTATTGCAAAGAGAAAACAAATGTTCAGTGTGGAACATTTCTCAATAACTTAGCTGGAGAGAGTTTTTCCTCCACAAAATTTTTTTATGGAAGTCTGTAAGCCTGATTGCAACATAACCACAGCATGGAGCTGGTCTGTGGGAATGCTAATTACCAGCACCCTTCAAACAAGGTGCTGTTTCATGCTTACAGTCTTTCTGAGAACTGAGGATAAGTTCTTGTTTACCGGGCGTCTGAAAAGCAAAATGAGCAAATCAGCTGAACCAGAGCCGTGGGGCAAAGGAGGGCTTAAAAGGAGAGGGGCCACTCTGAAATTACTGTTAATCAGGAAATGCCCTGAGATAAAATGACCATCCATTCGCTCTCTCATTTTCTTTGTTAAATTTATAACCTTATGGAGAGAACAATGGACACTGGGACATTGACCTTTACTGTGCCAAAACTCTGCCCCTGAGTGCGGAAGACAGGAAATATTCTGGGGAAAGAGAATTTCCAAGGAAACCTGTGGGCTGGGGACACAGTTTGTATGGAGGAGCACTTTTTGGTGAGCAATGGAAAGAGAGCAGGAATCATCTCTCCTCTGTGCCCTTGCAGCCAAGAATTTTAATCGTGACAGGCATGACTCAGATTAGACACCAGACAAAACTCTCCAAAGGCCAGGAGACCATGACAGGGGAATAGGTTGCCCGGGGGTGTTGTGGAATCCTGTCTGGAGGATTTCTGAGCTGTTAGACAAGCCTCTTTCAGGAGTGACAGTAAGCGTAGCTGATGCTGCCTTGAGGCAGAGGGATGGGCTAGCTGACCTCTCAAGGTCCTGTCCAGCCCACGTGGTTGTGATTGAGAGAAAGGTCCAATTACTTATGATGAGAGTGAGAGAGTGAGTTGACAGCAGAGGAAATGCATGATGAACGGTACCTTACCTGGTTCCCTTACAGTTTTCTCTGCCTGCAGGCATTTTGGTACAGTGAGATTATACATTTGATTGTAGTGCTTTATTCAGCCACTATAGTTCTCTTTGTTTTACATAATTAAAGAGAAAAAGTCACCTTCTTTATTTTTTCTGTAAGTTTTGGGGTGATGTTTTACTTTCTATGCTAATCATCTTCCACTGCAGCTTTTATTTTATTTTATTATTTACTTTGAAACTCTGTTCCTTGGGGCTGTTAGCTGGGGGCCTACAGAAATGTACAAATTTGTAGCAGCTGATCAACAACACTGAAAACTTTAATAGTTTTTCTAATCCAAATAAGTACAAGTTAAATTAATTTTAAGACATCCAGTTTAGTTCTCTGATGTTATTAATAAACAGGAAAAAGACACCCAAAAAACAGGCTTTGCTCTGTAACTGTCCTTAAAACTTCTCTGAAACACAGTGTGCTTGAGAAAGAGAAATATCTTTCTTAAAAGAAATATTTTTCCAGCATTTGCAAGATGTCATAAACTGTTTTATGAAGAGAGAAAAATGGAACATCTGTGCCATTCATATTTATTTTCCCAACATAACTTACCAGAAAATAAAAGAGAAGGGGGAGGGTTTATTTTGCAATTTCTGTGCAGCTGTTTGTATGACTGTCAAGGGATGCCAAAAAGGAAACTAAAAGAAACAATCAAATAACTTCTCAGATTTAAACAAAATGGAGAAAAATAATTTAGAAAGGAGAAGCCAATATTTGTTTTCTAACTTCTTGTGTGATTTATCAGAGCGACTGCACAAGCCAGCTTAACTGTCTGTAGCGCTTTCTGATGGAGTGTGGAAAGCAATTCTGAGGAATCAGAGAGATGACTGGGTGACCTTGGACCTGCAGATTAATTTCTAATGTTCCCACATGAAAGAATTGTCAGCTTAGTCTATCCCATGCTCCCCGAGCCCTCACACCTGTGATAACTCTATTACAGGGTTGTGGTGAGACAGTGCCCTCCTTGAAGATTCCTCATGAAAGGATTCACTGAATTATTCAGCAATGAGATCATCGAGGCAGAACTCATGTTGTGTTTGGCAGTTATATGTGCTGGCCATGGGAAAGTCCTGCTTGCACAGTGACCTAATTCCAACCTGATGGCTCTTATGTCCACTTTCAAGCTGTCTTGCTGAGGCCTCAGAGAAGTGAAGCTCTTACTATTAGCTCTATAGCAAACCCTGGCCTTCAGTTTGGAGCTGGATTCATCCCATCACATGGAGAAGGAGTCGCTGACTTTTTCTTGCTGGGCATGGGCAGGTGAGAAGCTGGCTGGTGTGAATCCCATCCCCAAGTCAGAGCTGGCTGGAAAGGAAGTGTTCTCCAGCATCAGCCCTTTGTTCAGTGGCTGGGCAGTGGGAGCACGAACGCACACTGGAACAGCTTTAGTTGACAAAGGACAGAAGCTGGAACTGTATGACAAACCAGGCCTGAGTGGGCATGTCTCTTACACATCTGTAACTTTACACCTATATTCCTTTAAGGTTAGGGGCAAAGGGCAAAGTGGGGTAGGAAATGGCTATTAGGATGCATTTCTGAACCTTACCTAAGTAATCTAACCAATAGTTCAGGAGCTGATTTTGCACCCAATAACACAATAACATCCCTGAAGTCTAAAATTGGTAGTCCTTGAGAATGAATCATTATATCCTCTTGTATAAAAACTGAAGAATAAATAACCATGCCTGGAGAAAGAAAACAGCACCTTCTCAGAGGCAGACCAAGAAGGATGAGGAGAGGTGGACAGTGTACAGTCCAGACTTATAAAACCAGAGGTGGCAAGAAATAGCAGTATAAGAAACTTGCTTAGCCCAAGCTAGCTTAAGTTTTCAGGAACAGAGAAAGAATGAGGTGACAAGACTGGAAACTGAGAAGCCAAAGTGGGAGTGAGAGACTGTTTCTGCTGTGACTGAAGAAAAGAGTTGTGGTGACATCAGTGACTAAAAAAATGCAATGGGCAGGAGGGGAGAAAGTGAGCTAACAGGAGTTATTTTAAATTACTCAGAAATGGCAGAAATTAGTGGAAATGTGGAGACCAGATGCAGCTGTACTGCAAAGAAATGCTCATAAAAATGACTTCTTGCTGCATTAAGGCACCATTCAGTACTCTTGCTGGCAACAACATCATGGATTCAGGCTTCTCCACCAGGTAAGTATCTGCCTGAACTGGCCTGGTTAATTAGCATTTTATTAGAAAATACTGTGTTTCTGAGACTGACATCCTGAGGGTGAGACTTTATATACTGAGCTTCATACAGCCCTTCTCCAGGGTCATAAGGGAGGGATAAAGTGGAAAGTAAAATTGAGATGTGGCGTTCTGTTTTGTTGATTTCAGTGAAGTATTTCTGTTAAAAGTGGGATTTGTGAGAAACTTCAAGGGCCTTGTTTGTTTTTAGGACAGATGGTGGGCTACACAAGCCAGCAGGCGTGGAGCATATGCATGAAGCACCATTGCTGCCTGCATCAGCTGCTCCAGGTGCAGGGATGCATAAAAAGGAGGCAGCAGCATTCATGGGTGGCCAAGAGGCAGAAGAGGGATGGAGAAGAAAGAAGTAACTGTTTTCTGCTCCTGTGTTGCACAGACCACTGTGAGAGAGTTGGAGCACCCCAGGAGAGGTGGCCCTTGCACTGTCAGGCAAGGGTCTGGTACGGTGGTTATTCCTCTCCAAGCAAAGAGCAAAAGCTGGTGCTTGAGGCTCCACTGCTCAGTCTCTCCCTGGACACTGCAATGCCCAGGGCTTCAGGCAATGCCACGTGGTAGCCCCCGCTGTGCCAGCCAGTTTGCCCTTTGTTTTCATGGGATCTTCACACAGGCAAAGAATCACATCAGGTGATGTTCTCTAAAGATCTGCTGGTGCTTTGTCTTTCTGCATGGTAACTTGCTTATTTAGACAAAAAGTCTTAAAGAAAATAGACAGTTTTCTTCTATAAAAGCTTAAGTAATCGGTCCCAGATATTTCTGAGTGATTAAGAAGCTTTCTGCTGCACTGTAAGGACAGGAATAGTGCAAAGCACTTTACTGTACCAGGCAAAACCAAGGTCCCAGCCTTGTAGCTGGGGTTCCAACACTCATGTGGCTCTGTGAGCTCATGAAGAGGCCAAATGGCTTCAGACCAGTCTCTGGGCAGGTAGTGGATGTCTGCTGCAGGGCGAAATTTGGATTCATTTCTCTGCCTTAAGAAGACTGAAATGAGGGCCAAGGTGAAGATGATGTAAAGGATGGTGAACCCACAAGCTGTGTTAATTGAAGCCCAGGGACTGATAGCAAAGGAAGTGTCTGATAGGAGTGGGAAGATCAGCAATGGAAAGAATAAATAATCTAATCACAGCAAGGCTGGGATCTGCAAACCACACCCAGCCATTCAATCTTTTTCATTAAAGGGTGATTTCCATTTTTGTTTTCTGAACACAAATCTCACTAAGGCTGGTCATCAGCAGAGTCCTGAGGGGGAATATGTGTCACAGGCAGAGGAGCAGGAAGGGTTTGGTTCCCACACAAGGCGAACAGCACCAAGAGGGTCTGACCCCACTCCTCAGCCTTACCTGTCTTAAAAATTCAACTTAATTTCTCTGAGGGCAGCTTGAAAAGAAACCCAGCAAGAGGTTTTAGCGCTGTAGTCATCCAGCCTTCGAGCTGTTTAGTTTTCAGAAATTATTGTGTGAAGAAGGGGGAGATTAGGTACTGGCAGTCAGCCCTCACCCTGACACAAAAATGTTGTTATCAGTGCTTTTAAGGAGGCTAATTGATCACTTGTTAACAGTGGCCCTGACCACCAGGTCTGGGAGGGGCAAACTTGTTAAAATGCTGGCTGCTGTTTGATTTTTAAAATTTTGGTAGATAAAGCCAATTTGCCCATGACACGGGGTTTAACATTGTATTGTTTTGAGAAGCGCTGCGGGATTATTGGTGACCTCCAGGGGTCAGACCATGGTCGTTTTTTCATGTAATCTGACAGAAACAGACCTCATTAACACACAGTCCAGGCAGCTTCTACCAGCATATTAAATTAATGATGATATGGAGGCAAGAGTGCTATCTGCAAAAGGCTCGTTGTCATTTCCTCTGACTTGTAGTTTCCTTTGCCATCTCCTTCACAATTTTCTTTAGCCTGCACACATGTGGCAGAATCTGCAGAGGATTTTTTAAAATTGGGTTTGCAGTCGTGTGCTGTCTCTTTGTGAAGTTTAAGGAAGATTGACTGTTGGGAGATTGCAATAACTGGTGGTTTTGCTCCTCTTCCCTCACCACTCCTAATTATCTGAATTGTCAAGTTTGGGATCCTTCAGTCTGACAGAAGTGATGATCAGAGAGGAGAGGCTTAACAACTTGCTTACATTCAGCTCTCCCGGCATAATCAAGTGTTGGGGTTGCTTCTTGTATCTTTTACATGATATTGTTTGACCCAAAACAGTGGTCATTTAAGTTGAAAGAAGTGGCTAGAAAACAAATAGAAAATAAGAGCTGTAAACTGACCTAAATTCCTCCTCTTGACTCCTGGGTCATCCCACCAGCCTTCAGGTGCCATGGGCTGTTTACATTAGACTTAAAAAATGAAGGCGAGAGCTTGCAGGGCACTATCTTTGCATCTGCAACAGTGTTTGACCCAGTCTGTAGCCTCTGTTCCCTGGGTCAGAGAAAGGAGAGCGCTTAATAACACTAGTAGCTGGCTTACACTACTGTGCCTGTGTGACAGAGTGTCTGAAAAACATGAAAAGCTTGACAGGATTATACTCAGATGAATCTTATGATAGCAGAGGCCAAGTAGTTGTTCTCCTGAAGTCACTACTGTCAGTTGTATACAGAGTTCGATTTTTATGCTTGAAGAGAGAAGGTGAGAGGCATGGGGCAGGGGTGACTATGCAAAAGTCTGTCCTGTGGTTTCAGGAGCTAGTGAGAAGTGCACAGTTTGGGGTCAGTGGCCCTCCTTCTCAGCTGCTGCTGGCTATACAGGTGTGATACAACAGAAAGGTCTCACCCCTCTGAAAGCCTCATGGAGCCTAAATCAAGGAGGAAAGTAATTCACACAATTACAGAAAGAACAAAGGACTCACCTGTGGAGCAGGAAGAGAAGGAAAAGGCAAATCAGTTATCATACAGATAAGGGGAGAGAAGGGAGTGTGTTACTGGTGTTGGGGACTGGGATATGGCAAGGAGGGAGGTGGAGGCAAGATGCAGATAGGAGGTGAGATGGAGAAAGAGCAGAGTAAAGAAGAGATCAAGCTTAGGTGGACCAGAAGTAGAAAAGTCAGCATCCGTGGGCCTTGTTCTCTGCTGCAAGCTTATCCACCAAAGGAAAAGAACCTCTGCAGCACCCTGCTGCTTCACAGCAAGGGACAGCACAAGGAATCTGGCTACTCCTCTGCTGATGACTCACTTAAAGGTCACAGTGATTCCACCTCCAAATGAAATAGGCCTGAGAGGTTATCTGGACCATCCCTCTCATGCTCTGGCTGGAATTCATTGGTATGCCTGTTTTCTCAGATAGTGTTTTAAAGGCTCCGTTAAATGCACACCAAATATCCATCAGAGGAATGCTGTGTTTGCTGAGCTGTGCTCTTTTAAATGAGTCAGTTATTACCAATCTGCAGCCTGAGTGCAGATCTTGGGGAGGCATTCTGATGCAGTCTGTACCTACAAGATCACAGGGGTGCTGGTAGGTTTTTTTGGGGTTGGTTTTTGGTTGGTTTTTGTTTGTTTGTTTGTTGGGGGTTTTTTTTGTATTGTGAAAAAATTCTTGATTGCAAATCCAGGGCCATGGCCAGAAACTCTAGCCATCTCCCAAAATACAAATGCTTTAAAGCTAGTTCCATTTACATGGTACAAAAGGGTACACAAAAAATATTAATAAACAGAATAAGTAAGTGCACTTCCCTCTGCCAGGCTGATTGTATCATGTCTCTCACCTCAGTACATAAACAGTCCTGCATGGAAACACAGGCTCCTTTTTCAATAGGGGATTTCCCACCAGAGCTCTGCAAGAATGTGTGTCCTTGTAGTGCTCTTTCTGAACAAGGACTGGCAACAACAGTTGCAAGAAAGCTTGGACAGCTTTGTTAAGGGCAGGTATTTATGTTGCAACCTTTAAAAAGAAAAATGTTACAGCAATATATGGGGAAAAAAGTTGCAATTATTCTGTCAAACTTGTGCTTACTCTATGGACTGTATCAATGAACTAAGAACTAAGAATATTCCTGCACCGCGTCCCAGCTCGATCTCTTATATGTGCTGGTCCTAATAAAAACATGTGCCTCTGTCAGATAGAATAACAGCCTTTGTCTTCTAAGCTTACTGGGTAATCATTGCAAGACTGAATCTCTTGGGAACCCACAGTAAAGCTTTGCAGTATCTCCTTTTTCCTCTGGATTTTCTGTGGAGAAAGCAGGGAGGAAGTGCTGATCTCACCCTTCTGAGATCTTGAAATGGCCTGCTGTGGGCTAAAGTACAACTTTAGGGAACAGGATCCCAGGAGACTTGCCAGAGATAACCCACTCAAAAGTAAAGGCTGACTTATAAGCAAATCTGTCAGTGAGTATCAAATGTCTGGGACATGTGAAATGTCAGGCCTTAAAAAAACCAATCAAGGCAGGAGTGTTTAGTAAGATACACACGTTGGTAAGATAGGTAGGTAATGAGACCTTAATTGAAACTTCCATCCAAGGCTGGTTTGGATTGGGTTTTGAGCACCTGGTCTAGTGGACGGTGTCCCTGCCTGTGGTGGAAGGGTTGTAACTAGGTAACCTCTGCCTTCCAACACAAACCATCCTGTGATTCTGTGATTGAAGCTGCAGGGTATTTCAAGATGTAATAGCTGTGTCCTTGCTTGGGGAAGACTGGTTGCAAATTATCTTTTTAGTTCACCATCTTAAACACAGATATTAAATGGACCAAAACCAGAGAAATGCAGACACACTAAAGACCAGGAGACATCCCACTCACTAACATGCCATTAAGAAATGCAGATGGTAACTACAATACTTGCTTTGGTGAATATATGCTCATTATAGTCCATTAAGTGATTTCTGTGTCTCACTGGGCTTCATGACAAGTGCTGGATATTTGAAGTCTTTTGGGAAGCTCATAAATTACTGAATGCTGTATTGTACTTGTGAGTCAGCTCTTACCATTGTGCCCCCAGGCCCATCATTATACCTCTGGAAAGACAGGTTCTTCCTTCCAAAGTCATGTACTTAACCTTTCGTTTAGCATGTCCAAACACTTCAGCATCATGGTGCTTTTACATTTTGGGAAGGGTTATTTATAGCTCTCCAAACTGGGCAAATCTTTCCCTGTCTGACAGTTAATATTTGTATTTATTTTCTTTAAGGAAACATGCTCACAACCAGCTGAATGATGTATGAACAGCAAAGCACCTTCTCTACGTGTGGATAAAAGCCAAGCTCAGATCTTCTAGTACAAGTTTTTTTCTCTGGACAATCACCTCCCTCTTGCTTGAACTTCCCTGAGCTCTGTCTCCTGCTTAACACAAATGGCTCCTGAACCTCTTGTGGGAATAAAGCTGCTGCCCTTCATCCTTCTGATAACAGCTGTTAGCTAAAGAGGAGGGTGTGACTGGACGCACAGGGAGGTGCTAATGCTGCAACCTTCTTCTACCTCCTCATTTGATGCCTGCAGTCACTCACAGAGTCCTAGAATCACTGCAGTTGGAAAAGGCCTTTAAGATCATTGAACCCAATGATAAACTTAAGATGGCCAAGTCCACCACTAAACCTAAGCACCACATCTACATAAATACCTCCAGTGACTCAACCACTCAAGGTCTCAGTGTGACAGAACAAAGAACACGCTCTATTCTCTTTTGTATGTCCTTAATTTTATGGAGATGATTTTGTGATTCCTACCCTACTTGAAGGTATCACAAGGGGGATATTTGCATCTAACTTCACACAGGCCTCCTTCAAACTAACCCCTAATCATGGATTTCCTTGCAGAGAACAGTCTTCTGTTGCACTGAGGACAATTATGCAGCCCTGCTTGGAGAGGAGAGTGGAAGGTTCTGCTGTCCTTGCTACAGTCTGCTACTCAGGGATGACCTTAATAGGGATGTTGCAGGGATTAAAACATGAAAGGATAGCTCTAACTGAGACACTGATAGAAGCAGACAGCAGTCTGAAGGGGTGACAGAGAGGCAGAAGGTTAGTGAATGGAGCAGAGATTTAGGAGAATTCCCATTAGGGTTAGGAGGATGTTACAACTTAAAATGAGGAATAATGTGGTGATGCAGCTGTCAGCTGAAACTAGTTCTGGTACAGTGATCAGGACAGCTCTATCAGTAGATCTGTCATGGTTCAGGGTAAGGAACTGCTGTGAGAGTGAGGATGTAAGGTGATGTCTTGAGCAGGAATGGAGATAGAAGAAATCATCTGTGTGATTGTATCTCTTCTCATCCAAAAATCCCTTCTGAGAGACTTAGGTGGTTGAAGTCATTGGCTCACTAGTGAAAACTTGGTAAAAACACTGGAAAACACTAGTGGATGAACGGAGAATTAGACTGGATCAAGACTAATGTTCATAAAGAAGAATGAGGGCAGTAAGTATTTAAAATGAATTCCAGCAGAACATCTCATATGAGCCTGGAGGTTAACTGTGCTGCATCCTTGTGGGAGATTCAGGTGGATCTTTCATGACTGAGTGGTCCAGTTTTGTTCCACTTTCTCTTAAGATATCTTTAAACTCTGAATTTATGGAATTTATGGCAATGTAAGTGAGCCTTGAAATTAGTGTGTGGAACGCTTCTAGCACCCCGTCAGACAGGGCTTCATCCTCAGCTGGTGCAGCTCTGCTGGGTGGGAGGCTTCTCTAAAGGTGGGATAGCTGGAGAAGTGACCTGTGGAATTCCTTAAGTTTTACAGTGGAGATCAGATTATGGGTTTTCAGTGCATTTTTTAAACCTTCCATTTGACTGAAAGGTCTTTGTTTTCAGAATAGCTAAATGGAGAAATGGGGACTGAGGACAACAATTTTTGGTTGCCTCTGGTGAAGTGGCACATGTAGAACTTTAACGGGGGCTTTTGGCAGGGCACACATCTCCCTGTTTCACCTTCAGATGAGTTTATGACTGCGACTGCTTAAGTGAAAAACAATTAGGCAGTTGCGCAAAATTTTCCTTGTATTATACATGAGACCTCACTACAGATTATTCTGTCTTCCCAATTTTTGATGCTTTAAGCAGATTTGCACTGCTCTCATCCATCTGAGCATGGCTGTGTGCTCCTCCAGCAGAGCAGCTTACACACAGCAGCCTGTCCTCTGATCCTGCAAGGTTCTCAGAGGCCTGCTGAGAGAGAAAAGGACTTGTGACTACTTCTGCTCACAACTACCAGTGCACAGTTAGGCCTACAAAGCTGCCAAAACGAGCATCCTCCCCCTTCCCGGGATGGTGGCTGAACTCGGTGACGTTTGAGGAGCACAGTTTGACAGAGACCAGCTGAGTTACTGCAGACTTCTTGCGACTGTCAGCGAGATCAGCATCTCCCACTCAGATGATAATCTGTTGTGCTTTGCCTTACTTGTCATTTTCAGTTATCTGTACCAACAACTGATGAGAGCACTCAAAGAGCCTGTTTGGCAAACTGATAGTGTATCTCAGAGGAAGCATTTACGAAATGTGGTATCCCAGCAGTGATCACGGGATAAGCAGTTCCAGTAAAACATATCTCCGCCTTGACATCAAGCAATGGATACATGGCAGGCCTGGGTTTTTTGCCCATTAGTTTCCTTAAGTGCCACATAAGATTTCAGAGTGAATTCTAGGTTTTGTTCTTGTGGTGATTTAGCCAGTAAATTTCAATTTGAGGGTCTTGTAGAGATGGAAAAGAGAAGTCTGCCACTAACACAAAGCAGTCAGACTCCTGTGACTCCCCTGCGCATTTCCCAGGTAAGACTGAAGGGGCCAGTCTATGTCTCACTCAAAGCTGGCAGAGCTAACGCCTCACTCACCAGGAAGAAACAGTCCTAAATCAGTATCTTTATGTAAAAAGTCCCCACCCCACCTCACTTAGCTGTCAAAAGTTTTTACAATCGTCCTCGAGTGTGAACTGCAAGAGCCAGTTCATGTCTATCCATTAGTTAGTCAAAGGAAATGGGGTGTATTTTAGAGATTCCACTGTCCTTCATTCCTGCATTTATTTCTCTTCCTCTGCAAAGCCCTGGAAGTAATGGATAGCTTGTTGACTTCTGGACTTGAAGATAACTTTTTGAGTTGCATCTCACGTTGGAGGAAAAGCATGTGAAGGGGACCAGAAAAGAGTTCGAAGACTTTGTGCAGTGGAGGTTAGCAGCAAACCATTAATTACGTGCGAAGGAATTATTAACAGATAGATAGGCTTTTTATTTTCTATTCTTTTTTTTCCAAGTTGAGCTATTGATCTGAAATGAATAGCTTCTGCAGAATAATTGCAACCCACATAACCAACTAAGATTTTACAGTCTTTGTACAAAGGTATTTTAAAAGATTAACATAGCTCTGGTAGGATACATTAGTATGCTGGGATAACAAGGTTCTTTGGAAAGTTTTGGAAACTTCTCCCCAAGCCCCCATCAAATTACCACCAAATTCTTATTACTTAGAGAGCACATTAAGTGCACGCTATGCGTTGTAACAAAGCTGTGGTCCCTGCCCTGAAGATTTACAAGTCTGAGACTTTGACCTAGTACCTACTTAAATATGTGGGAGTCTTTGCCTTGACTTCAGTGTGGGTTGAGTCAGATCCTCGTACAGCCCTTAATGAGAATTAGCAACAGTCCTTGTTACACTCTGGTATACCCAGTTAACTCACAGCAAATTCATGAGCAGTTCCCTGCAATGGTCCTGATAAATGCAATGAGGACCTTCACTTGTGAGTGAGTGAGCCCTTACCGACCTGGGCGAATGCAGCCCTTCTGGGTGGGAGGACAGAGAATGGAAGGACACCGGTAACCATGCTGGTTTGCTCCTGGCTTTTTAGCACCAGGAGCAGCACGCATGGCTGAAAACCACACTAGGCTAAAATTCCTTACCCGTGCTCTCTGCCTGAGCACGAGCTGTGCAGCCAGCCCCTGTGGAAAATCTCTGAGGATGTGATTCCCTCCACATTCTGCCACAGCCACCTTCCAAGTGAAAGCTGTGCATACACAGTCTTTGCCCGAAATTATTTAACTACTTTGACTCACTCCAGCTTACTGGGGTGAGGGGAATTTACAGCCCCTTTTCAGCTACCACAGCACCAGGCCTGCCAGCATTCAGCCTGTCGTGGATGCTTGTGTGTTCTCGTTTGGAAAGACTGCTTGTATGTAGTTTTGCTTCATTGCAAATGCTTTAGGCCTCAGTGCAGCGAAGTAATCAAGAATATGCTTGACTTTAAGTCCATGAATGATCTCTGAATCTGGGCCTTTGTACTCAGAACAAAACCCGTTAAATAAAGGAATAGCTTGAATGCCAGCAGCCCAGCTGTTTTTGAACAACCCTCCAATAACAAATCCAAGAGCATTTGCATTGGTAGAAACAAAAGTTGGATAAGGAGGCTGATTCACTGTCTGGCTTCTGGAGACATTTTATAAATAGCTGCAAGAAAAACACAGGAGGTTTTTTTATTATTATTAGTTGATAAAACATGTTGACAGAATCCTTTTCAGGATTTTAACTTGGGGGCAGCACGTCTTTTTGGACAGCAGACACATGGCAAACAATTTATTTGCTGAAGAAAGCCAGATGCTCTGTGTCCTTGGCAGGCGATTTGTAAGATTAAGGAAAATCAAGCTTGTGACTAGAGTGTGGTAAATAAGTAAAATAAATAAATAAAGCAGTCACACTGCCCACAAGAAACTCTTCTGTCCTTTTTGGCAGGACAGCTGGTTTTCAGCTACTTCTCCCCATGGTGTGTGACTGACAAGGAAGAGCAGGCCACCTGAGGGGAGAAGTGGTTCTTGTTTGTCAGCCACTGCCCTCTCAGCACTGTGCTGCTGCATGAACAAGCTCAGACGCCTCTGTGGACTTTCACAGCATGTCCCAGGCAAGATTTATGGTCACAGTGATGATCGGCTGAGAGGGTGAAAGACACACAGGAAAAAGAGTACAAGGGCCAGGAACATATGTATTGAGCATCCTCCATCCAGCAGTTGCCCAGCCTGCCTTTGAAGCTGTTATGCAGCAAGCAGACACCTCTGGCAAACCTACGATGGATAATAACCCGGAGATCAAGGGCCGGAAAACAGGAAATACAGTGTGTCTCCTACATGTAGGGTTTGATCCATAGCTGACACACATCGGCATCATGCCACTGGGACAAGACTCTTTGTATAGACTGAGACCAGCTGAACACCAGAATTTCCAATAAAATAAAGTAGTTCTGTGAATAAACAAAATATTAGTGGAGGAAAAAACAGACATGATAAAGCTTGCGTTATTTATCCTTCATACAGCTGGTCTTTTCTTAATTTTTCTTCAGCAGATGTTTGTGCCGGCACAGTTTAGTGATCAAAATAGTGTACAGCTTTCAAGCCATATCAGGGAGAGGGCAGGAGTGCTGTAAAATATCCCCTGGGCCATTAGAGTTTATGAACCAATGAGCTAGAGAGACCATGCAGTAGATTTTTGAATGTCTGTCTGAAGCCTCTGAATTCCATATGCTCTAATTCCCACTGTGCCTCCAGGTATAACATTACTCCTTCTTTCATCAGGCTTCCTTCTCAATCAAAATACTGACACTACTTGGAATACCATTTGGATAGTTCCTCTATAATGAGGAACATGGGTAGGATGCTCCCATTTGCTGTTCTCTCCTTTACACTTTATAGGTGACAGCGTCCAAACACCTTCCAGTAACGCACTGCGATGGTGGCAGTGTCTGTTACTCAGAATTATTCTCTCTCCTTCACTCCCATAACAGACTTGTGGGTGCAGTGAAGGTGTCAAAGCAAGTGAGAGGACTCAAGTTAAAAGGAAAACTGTCCCCTGTCATGGGGCAGCTCATTCATACTAGTCTTCTTTCCCTTCTGTGCTAGTACAGGCAGTGAGGAGAAGTGAATTACCTTAGTGTTATCACATGAAGGTAAACCAGAAATATTTTATAATTGTTTTCATTGTTTAAATAACATGTAGGGGACCCTGAAACATTTTTGATTTAAACAAAGAATTCCCTTGCCTGCCCAGACAGCTAAAGCCAGTATGGACAAAAGAGAGACATATGGACCATGCATTACATGGTGAGCAGCAGAGCTGCTCAGTGCTGCCTAAATTTCCCTAAAGCACAGGAATTCGGAAGAAAAAGGTAGGTGGCCATACCAATGTGAGTTGAGCCTCTTTCTCTGGAAGCTCAGACTCCCTCCACCTCCTCAAATAAGAGGTCTAATCTGACATTCCTCCTGTGTGTGGGTGGAGACCTCCCTGTGCCTCTTCTGGTCTGGCAGGGTCAATGTGTGACCTTTCGCAGCTTGAGGATGACAACAGATGAGTAAAGGCAATGAGTGCTACGAGTGTGTGGGAGGGAGAGGCCAGTGCCTGAAGCCCTTGGAAAGACCTTCATTTTTTGAAAGTTCTATTTTTAAGGACTGTAATATTTTATTATTATTCAGGGGAGATATAATTAGGACATTGTTTCTATTTTGAAATTGTTTTTGTCTGAGTATTGGTTTGGACTGCAAACCAGCTCTTTGGCAAACTCCTGCTTTTGTGTGTTGTGAGGCAGCAGTCCTTGGCTGTACCTAATGAGATTAGAGTCAGCATTGACTGGACATGCTCACTCCGTCAGCTCCAACTGGGCACTTGGTGGGATTCTGGGGAGGCTGACACCGTTTTGTCTGAGGCTCAAGTGTTTTCAGTTGCTGGAACCTGAGGCTAGGGATTACGCAGCATCAGATAAAAGAATACAAATAGTCAGATGTTGGGATTTTGAAGTGTGTTTAACGCAACACTTTAAAAAATGTGTATGCTG
Source organism: Oriolus oriolus (assembly GCA_013400235.1). Classification (NCBI taxonomy): domain Eukaryota; kingdom Metazoa; phylum Chordata; class Aves; order Passeriformes; family Corvidae; genus Oriolus; species Oriolus oriolus. The sequence continues at coordinate 30,713 of VXBT01004380.1, forward strand.
TTTCATACTTTTCTCTGATTTGTCCAAGACTAATCTGGTGTGGGCAGTGTTTTCTTTAACTGTCTCCCAATAAAACCACCCTGCATAATCACGCACCAGACTATTTATTCCTGGGAATGGCTTGCATCACACATGAAAGAATTTAATAATGACACTTGGATGGAGTACTGTTAGTTATGGAGGAAAAGGTCGTGTTCTGTGCCTGCACCAGCAGTGGGTGGCTGCAGCCTTGGGTAGCACAGTGTTGGATCACTGTGCTGCCAGCAGATAGGGGAGTGTGCCTGACAGCCAGCTGCTTTTGTCATTGGTGCAGAGCTGGGGCATCGTGCTTCTCAGTTCAGGCTTTGTTATTTATATCACTCTGTAAACAAAACTCCTGCCTTTTCCTTCTGATAAATAGTGAAGAAGACAGTGCAAGCTACCATGAATGGGGAAGTGAGTGAGTGTATCATACTGTTGATATGTATTGGTATCCCAGCGTCTTCTGTTATGCAAGGGAGAAATTGGTGGCTGATTTTTGTTTTTATTTCTGGAAAGTGATCATTTTTAATCCCCAGTCTTTCTCTCTTTGCATCCAGCTCCCATATTACTTGCCAAGCTTTCCTGTCAGATGTTCTAGGAACACCCTCCCGGCTGCAGTAAACTGCAGGGCTGCCAGCCATGCTGTGCCTCGTGCCCAGCTGGAAGCTCATCTCCCCCCACCCTGCTCAGCTGGGTGCTCTCTGGCTCTGCAAAGCAAAACAAGGATGTTGTTCTGCTCCTCCTGCCTCTGCATCTCTTTATACCTAATGTTTTCTCAAACTAACACTGTGATTCCATTTCCTTTTGGCATGGGCCTCTAAACTGAACTTCAGCCTTTTCATTTGACTATTCCATGCATGTAAATTTATAACATAGGGCATCTGACACAAATAGCCTTGTAGAGACACACCATCTCTTTCTTCCTGGTTATTTTTAATTGATTTTTTTTTAAGGAAATGAGCAAACACATCTAAGGAGATATTGTGCAACTTAATCTTCAAAAGTTCAGGTAGCAAGAAGAAAAGAGCACTCAGTCTTAAAAAAAAGAAAGAGAGAAAATGTATACACCTCTAGAAGTGCTCTATGTGTCAGTTGTGCTGTGTTGTGGACAGAACAGCAGGTCTTTTGGAAAAAAAGATAGCAATGTGGAGTTCTGTGTTTACAGGGCATTGCCAAGCCTGGATCAAATGTGGTAAACGGAGAAGGGTAGAGGATTTCTGTTTCATTCCCTATGCTCACTCCTGTCACTGCCAGTCGTGTTGGCAGAGCATTGCCACTGACATTAAGGAGTCTGCTGGTGCCTGTCTTTTCTTGTCTGCAACCCCCTGTTTTTTGCATTTTGGAATTGACTGTCATGACTCCATTGGCTGTTCAGGGCTAACAACAGCAAAAATTAATGCACATATGGTTGCTGGAGTAAGCATGGTAGGTACTGAATGCTCAGGGAAAGCAGATTTTTTATAAATTCTTTCTTCTAAGTGAAAATGAACTTCTGGGGGAGAATTGACCTCCCAGTTATCATCTGTGGGAATGAAAAAGTCCATGCTTGGTCTTGAGCTCTGAACTGACTTATGCATTTGTGTGTGTGTGGTCTAGACTCTCCTGCAATTTAGTCATAGCCTAGCCCTGATTTTCCCATTGTTTTGCATTTAAGGCATGCTCAGAGCTTTCCAATCTTTTTGCCTTTCCTCAGCAATATTTGTAACTTACCACCTAAAAAATGATAAAAATTTTAGAGTCAGTTTTCATCTTCACTTCTAGGTGACCTGATGGAGTACAGTCTTGCCATCACATTATAAATCAGCTGTTTGAGAGGGGGGAAAAGGGACTGTGCAGATAATTACTCTGAAAAACTTGAAATGATCTATGCCTGAAGCAGTTGGGAAGACTGCTAACATGCAGTAGAATATTTTGTGTAAGAGAAGCTGTGAAGGGTTACATATATCCTTCCTCTTCTTCCCAAACACTTGCAGATGCTTGTCAATACAGAAATGACATCTTGGAGTTGTCATGCATCCACACGGGGCCAATGGCCACTGACAAGTCCTCTGAAGTGTGACAGCCCTTTGGAAACCCCAGGCAGGGGAGGGGTGCCCCTTTGGTTCCTGCTGTTAGAGCTTTTCAAGGTAACAAACCCCATCTGGCCCAAGCCCCATGCGGGAGCGGTGGGGCAGTGTCTGGGTGTGCGTGGCACGCCATCCCTGTTCCCAGCTCCATGTGCTGCCCCACCGCTTCACTTTGAACTTGGATCCTACTTTCTCTTTATTTTCTCAGTGATTGAGTTAAGGGCGAGGATTTAAGCTAGTTGGTTTAAATTCAAGCCATATGAGACAGAAGTGATTTTCTTGGACAGGAAAAATAATCTTCGGGAGTTTATAGGACTTAAAATTGCTCTGTATTTTCATGGAGTATGAACACAATTTGTATCTCTACTTCTCAATCTCAGTGTCTTATTGGATCTTATTGGATTAGCTTGTTGTTCTTGGACTTTCCACGTACTGGCATGGGCTCAAGCCAGCCTTTTTTCACATTTGGTTAGCCTGGAGATTGCAGCCCTTCTTCAACAATGTGAAATTGCTTGTACAGATGATCCCTGCTCATCTCTTTCTCCTAATTGTATTCAATAGAAGTACATGTCTCTCCATCCATGCTTCAATGCTCCTTGGACCCAGGCTGACCTAAGCTAAAATCCTGGACAAACCAAGCACAGCCATCCAGAAGAAGATGCTATTAACACTCTCGTCATTTGCTTACAAGCAGCAGTTCCACAAAGAACTGGACACTGGCAAGTGAAGAACATGCCGAAATCAAGAACGGTGTGGTAGTGTGACTCTTTGGGATTTTTATGAAGAATTAAGAGGAAGCCTCTGAAGAACCTTTGTACTTTCCAGGTATCACGGTGAAAAAGCATCTGATCATCATACTAGAAAACTCCATACTCTTATACTGCATACCTTGAGTGAGACACCAGTCCTGCATGGCTGCAGCACCGTCCTCCCCCCATGCCTGCACAACAGTGTGTCCATAATTCTTTGCACAGAAGTCAGACCCTTCTAAAACCCAGACATTCGTATTCCCATCAAAATCGGAACAGTGGGGTTTTTCCATCAACAGTTTTGGGCTATCAGTCTCAGCTGTGAATGAAAAATTCATCAGGCAAAGGCTAAAGAAGTCACACCTGTCAGCCTGACACACTGTTTATCTCGAAGACTTTACTTCAGAAAGTATAAACAGTAGAATATTTATTTTCCTTCCTGCCATCTATGAGGTTATTCAGCAATTTGAGTGTGCTCATGCACAGCTTTCATGAGCCAACCTTAATTGCACAGCAATGTGCCATAAAAACAAAGATTAGGCATTATTATCTAGGAACCAATTTTACATTTTTCTCCTCTGACTTGGACTGTTTAAAATATAGGGCACTATCTCATTTTGGCTGTACATAAATATCTCAGTTGTCAAACCGCCCTTACTCAACCAGCCAACTTTTCTTGGTAGTTGAAAATCATAGTGTTTAATTGTGTCAACCGAGGTGAAAAATGTTATTGGTTCACCACCTGGCTGCACCATATAGTTAAAAAAAACTTCAGAAACAGAGTGTGGAATTTAAGGGGCTGCGAAAATTTTTTACCCATTAAGAAATCAGTATGATGCAAGGACAGAAGGAAGAAAATAAACAGATGATGTGTTTCTTTATCCAGGTGCATTCTTGCTTTCTCCTAACTAGCTGACTTTGAATCTTCCAAAGAGTGTGTATATAAATAGGGTGTGATAGGGGCCCAAGGCATCAGGAAGAGGCTTCTGTCAGATTTCTATAAGCTTTCAATTAGTCTGTGACTGCACAGTCTTGAAATTGTTCAATAGTCACTATCACCTACACAAGCAGAATTGACAAGTAAAAAGCATGATGGACCAACAAGAAATTCCATTTTTCTGGGCTCAGTGTTTACTGTATATCTGGTGACCTCATCTGTCTTACAACTGAGAGGAAAGCTGTTCAGTGTAGAAATTCATAGCAAACTCCTCAGGTGCAGGGGAAAAAAAATCACATATTAATTTTTAGCATCCACTGAATGCTCTCTATGCTGGACAAAAGTTTTGGCAAGCAGTGTAAGCCACCTGCTCCTAGGAATAGGTTCCAAGGAGGTGGTTTATGGTTCACGGTATTTGAAATCCCTTTTGTGTAACTCTTCATCAATAAAGAGTGCAACTGTGGCATTAGCTTCCCGATGGGAATCTTTCTGAGAAAAAGCTTGGAGGGGAACACTGTCCTGTATCAACTATCATTTACAGACAATTGATTACCTTCTGTGTCATGCACATATAACGTGATGGTGTTTTTATCAGGACAAAAGCTACTGAGGATTTTTTGCTAGCTGAGCTACCTGAAATCTCTCTCCTTTATCCCACATAGACGTAACCAGATGTGCAGGATCTAGCAAGTATAAGGTGAAAAGAGAGAATTAGATAGATCCATTAGCCTCTTCTTCTGCATAGCATAGGCTATGATGTTTTCACTCCGTAACTCACACTCTAAACCAAATACTTGGCTTGAACAAAAGCAAAAAGCCTCTTTTATGTGGGAGACAAATGGTGGGATAGACTGAACTAAGTACAGCTTGCATTAACACGTATATAGGTGGATGAAGTGCATCCACATCTTCCTCACAGTCTCTTCTGTTTAGGTGGGTATACTGCTGGCTCCTTAGGAAATTTTCAAATGTGGACCGAGAAGGCAGTTACCAGGATGAAAGGTAAGGAAGGAGAGCTGTGATAAGCAATCCTTTGACCAAGGAAGGAGATTTAAGGAGCAAACATTGATTCCTGGCCCCTGTCAAAAGTTTGCAATGAGACTCAGCTGTGGATCTCAGAAGGAGGTGAGACACCAGCTACAAGAGAAATCCTTACAGCAAGGCTGCTTGGAAGCACAGAGCTCACTGATCCAAGCTAAGTAGCCTCTGATCTGCTCACAGACACTCTTTTATTTGAGGCCAATGGAGAAAAAGGATGTGGAGACTCTGAATTGCCATGAGGGTGGCAATCTTTATCTCCTGACCTTTATTTTCCTCTAGGATCCACTCAGACACTTCCTATTTTGCCAAAGAGCTGTGGGCACTGCTCAGGTGGCGTTCTGAGACTGCTGGCCATACTTTGTGCATCCAGGGTCCCAGTGGACAACCAGCATGTGAGATTTGCTCACAGCTGCCCTCTTCTACAAGGAGCTTGTCTGTGGGAGGGACCTGCCACAGTGGTCCAGGCAACCAGAAGGGTTTGCCGTGGCTTGAGTGTGCCAGCAGATAACCTAGTGATGTGCAGGAGCAGAGTTATAGTCCCAACTCTCTTATTTTGTAAAAGAAAAACACTTTTGTTGACATTCCCTGACCTCTCCTTGGTAAATTCCTCTCCACTTCCTGCCTGTGTCGTATGCTGTGTGCCAGCCCAGTGGAACAGAAATCTTGTTTTCCAGTCCTAAGGCAAGTTTTGCTGCAAAATGAAGAGATTGCCCAGCTTTAGTTTCAGCATAATGTGCTAGTAACAATTCTCTGAACTCTGGCATTCTGCTTGGTCAAAGAGCATTTCCTCCCCTCCTTCCTCCCTCCTCCCTCCTTTCCTTCCTCCATCCCTCCCTCCCTGCATCCCCACTAGCCTCTCATGAAATTAATAAACATAGGGTGTTTGTTGACTGGGTGGAGAAATTGCATTCAGATCACATAATGTCTGAGGCCTGGCAAGTCTTTGTGAATCTGTTCTGGTCTTTGCTAAATGGAGCAGGGTGCCCTCCAGTCTAGCAGCAAATATCTTAGGGGGGAAAGAAAAAGGCAAAGAAAACTCTACTTGGTATTGCTATTAATTAGAGAACCAGGTCAGTATGATTTACAGACCCTTGACCCTTCTCATTTTTATTTTTATTTTTTTGGATAAGAGATTGTGGTCCTCATCATGGTAGAAAAATAAAGTCTGTGGTTGGAACCACATTACATAATACTCACCAAAACCTGGCACTTCTACAGGTCATTATAATGTGATAAATATGTCTGGACAGGAATTTTCTAGGGTCTTATGGGTATGTACATATCACCCAGCTCCCTTCTCAGGGAGAGATGAATGCATCTGAACACAGACGGGCTCCCAGGCCAAAAGACAGAAGCACTAACAGCTCCAAATACCTCTCTCTCTCAGCCATTGTGACAACTTGCAACCTTCTGCTTCTCCCATAGGAGATCTTGAGCTGTTTAATGTGTCCGGAGTCTCTCCCCAGGCCTTGCCCCCTACATTTGTTGTGGAGGCAGTTCTGTGCTACTGTACTGGATCAGGTTTCTCTAAGACTTGTCTGTCAGGGCACCATCCTCAGTAGGCCTGACAGGTTATGTCTAAGCAGATGCCTGGTTTGCTGCTCCTACCAAATTACATCGTTTCCCTTGGGCCGCTATCAGACTCCAGCAGCACATGCCTTCCTGTTTTTTATTTGTGTGTGTATGTGTGCGGCTCTTCTAAACACGGACAGGAATTTCCTTTCCTGAGTCTAGACATCAGCCACTCACTATTTCTGTAGCTTGCTAACAGACTGTCTGCTGCCCTGGGCCCTTTGATTTTTCCCATGAGAGCAGCAAATTCGCACTGGGCTGATAGAGGAGGCCTTGTGTGATACTCTGGGCATGCAGCCTGTTTTTTGCTGGTGGTGTTTTAACTGCACTAACAATCACTGTAAACCAAACCTGGCACCTAGTGGGGGTTGTTTCTCTGCCTCCTGCTTCAAGGTCTGTCCTTGCTACCCTGGTGTTGCCAGAGCACTTCTGCCTCAGGGAGAAAGAGCGATGGGGTGATCCCAGCCCAAACTGGTGTGGCTATGAGACGCTTGGCCAGATCCACACTCTGGAAAACCCATTGTGCAGGCAGCCATCTGGGAGCAGGCAAGTCAAGGTGAAGCTCTTCCCAGGCTGACATAGCTGTCGCCTTCCCACTGAGTGGAATCCCCTCAGTGGCACCCTGGGGCTTTCTGCGCTGATTTTTCAGCTGCAGCAGCTCTGGGGCTGTGCTTAATGTAGCATCATCCCAAATAAAGCTCTTGAGATGCTTTCTGGGTTTGCACACTCCCAGGGTGTGAGCTGCTTCGGATGAATCTCACAGATTTCAGTGGTCTTTTAGAGCAAATTAAGCCTGTCAGTACTTTCATGGGACTTGCTGAGAGCAACAGATGGAGCCTGAGTACACTAAGCTGTCGGGTTTTTGCAGCTTTTCTCAGTGGTTCCTCTTATATGAATTTAGCAGGAAAAGAAATCTTTCCAGAAGAGTGACTAACAGAAGGATAAAAAAGCTGGTAGGGCAGTGTCCATCAAGGGTGAGCAGCCAGCAACTTCACAGCAGAGATTGCAAAGAGGAGAAAAGATTGGTAAGGTGACTGAGAGCAAACTCTCACAAGACAAATTATTTATCTCCTTCCCTTTTTAGCCTGTGGCTGTCCATCTGCATGAGTGTCTGCTTGCCTGTGTGTCATTCCTCCTCCCCTCAGAAACTTTTGAAGTGGTTGACTTATTTCAGCCAAAGTAGCTGAAGGATAAAGACCTCAGCATTGCTAAGGTCCTGGGATTATCTGGAAAGCAGACATCTGATTTGGAGCAAGAGACTCTGCCAGTGCTCCTCATCTGGAGGAGAGGGTGCAGGACTAGCTGAATCTCTGTGACATTTTGTGGGGTTACTGTGGGTCCACAGGCAGGCAGGATGGCAGAAAAACAGATTTTAGTGCTCCTACTTTTCACAGATATGCTTACTTGTGTGTTTACAGGAGCCTGCTACAAATACAGGTTATATCACACTGCAGGATGAAAGAAAAGTAAATGTCTAGATGTGAATACAGTCACTGCTGATGTACTATAGCTTTGGCACAGCCATGCCTGTGCCTCCCCTGTGAAACATGCCTGTGCAGGTCACATCCCAATGACTCTGGGAGCCTGTGGAGCCAGTCAATATGGAGTTTTTGAGAAGTCTGTCTTTGGACTCCATTTTCCAGCTATTGCCTCTCAAGGAACATAAGCAATTAACAGAAGTAAGGACATAAGGATGTTGACAGAAATAAGAATTCATTAATACAAGCTTTCTTTTGTAACAGAGAATATACTAAGCTTCCAGGTGAAGTGGCATTTCCTGGAGAAATACATAGCCAAAGTCATATCCAGAGTGGCATAACCAGTGCTATCCAGGAAGCCCAGTGGTGAAAGAACATGCTTTTTAAGAGGAGGAATGAGAGATTAGGCAGATGAGGAATAAACACTGCAGACTGGGTGAGGAAGCAGTGTGTCCTGGGAAGCCGTGACAAGGTGCCACCAGGCAAGTGAATGACCAAAGTGGCCTGAGGTGGCAGTGGGGCCAGGGCAGTGAGACAGGGCTGGGCTGTGTCCAAAAAGAAGTGCTCAGGAGCAAATGTGTTCCGCTCTGCCCAGTTCTACTGCCTGCTGCACTGGTTTCTGCCCTCAGACCAAAGGCTGAGAACCTGTAGAGATGTCAGAGAGGAGTTATCAGAGAGAATTTGGTTTTAAATCCACTTCTGAAAGCTGAGGATGTGAGCAGCTCCAGGTGGTGTGTTTATCTGAGTAGGAGACAGAGAGGCCTGGGTCTCAGCCTGAAGTTTTGTATGGCATGAAGGATTCTAAAGAGACCTCATTGTGCCTTGAGCACAGCAGGACAGAAGAAAGGTGAAAAATCAGAAAAATCCAAATTGCAAATGTCCTAACCATGAAGGCAACGTATGTCTGGAACAGATAACCAAGGATGTGGTAAATTCTCCAGAGCTTGGAATCAAAAAAAAGATACCCTGGAATTCCCACAAGGTACAAGGCTTGATTCAGAGATCAGAGAGTGAAATGCTGTGGTGCACATTATGCAAGAGGCCAGACCAGATGATCAGTCTGGCTTGCTCTGGCCTTCAGAAATATGAACCATTGTTGTAGCAAGGATCTAGGAGAATTACCATGAGACAAGAAACAGAATAATGAAATAACCACAGTATTTTCAAGGGCCCATATCAAAGAGTGGACCATTCTTTTAAGCAGCAGCAGAGATTGGGGGAAGATTGTGGGGAGTAAGGAGGTTGCTTTGTTTTCCTGTTTGGAAACCTGCCCACTGTATGACTTCGACCCCAGAGATAAAGCTGGTCTTCTGGAGGTTCATGAGCTCATTCACAGACAACATTTATTGGAAGATTAGTGGAGTTTCAATGTGGACTTATCCTAAAGTATTACTGGCTTCCAAAATGCATTCATCAGTCTTCAGGGTGCAGTAAGGCATGGTCTTGCACAGAACAGATTTACACAAATGGCTTATTAACAAAATCAGGATTAGGGCCAAACAGATGTCAGTATGACTGATTAGCTCAAAATAAACACAGTTGTGAGATAAGAAATAGCTGTGTTTTTGCTTCATCTTCTTGTGGTTGCGTACTCCATAGATGATGGGAAATGACATGTTAGGTATGAGGTAAAATGACTCATCCACTGCTACAACTCATAGAAGGCAAAGCAGAAGAATCCAGGACTTTTCAGTCCATGGGTATAAAATAAACAATGGCCCTGATCCAGGAAACTCTGCCATGGACATGAATCCCCCCAAGGTGTGCAGCCTCCCTTTCTCAGGATTGTGCAGGTGTGGGTTTTTATTTTGGCAGCTGAATCTCCCTAAGCCCTGAAATTACTATCATTTTCATCATGCCACATGCATTAAAGTTCTGATATGCAAAAATATTAGAAAAGAAGTAACAGTTGTTCTCTCATGAGATCTTAAATATTAATTGATTTGGTTAAATGTGGAATACAAACACTTTTAATGGTTTCTCAGTGAGAGGAGAGATCTGTGTTGCCTTGCTTGGTCCATGTCATCAGCATGTGAAGTACCAGGAGATGCACAGACCACATCTAGTGCTAGAGGTCAGAGAATTGTATTAAACATGAACTGGCCACATTCATCCATGCACACTGAAAACTGTTGATCAAGTTCATTTGCTACACTGCTTTTCAGAGAACAAGCAAGTCAGACATAAGGCATGGAGATGTAAATGGCAGCAAGAATTATTTTTTGGCACTCCCTTTTGTGCAAAATGTGATTGCTTGCTCAAACATGGAAGAAATTGCCCATTTTCTAATGTTCTTAATGAAAAAGTAGGATTTGCATTACAAAGTACTCTGCTTTGGTAATTGTACAGATCCATGAAAGCAATTTCTAGTCATTCAAACAACTGCACTATGTTACCATTTTCTAAGTGAAGTATTTGGATTTTTCAGTTTGATTTTCAGTGCTAATTTTTCACTTCAATAGTTTAAGAAGTTAATTATCTAAACCATTGCTGAACAGACCATTGTAGTCAACCTAGTAAAATCATTCCTCTTCTCAACATCCACTTTTCATTGTGGAAGTGAAGCAGCTAGGGAGAAGGAAGAACTGTTTCTGATCAGTTTAAAATTAAAGTATTCTTGATTAATACCTCTTACAATTTCTATTACCAGTGGGCGAAGACACCAACACAGCAAAAGCTCTACACCTGGGCTTCTTTGAAAACCTGATGCTGTTTTTTGTGGCTTGCACTCTAAATAATTTAATTAGCCTTTCGAAACCCTGCTAGGATCACTTTGCATCTTATTTTATTAATTTTCAGGCTGAAGATTACTCTATTTGTTTGTGCTACAGGAGCATTATGAGAATAACATTCTCTCTTGTGTTTAGTGGTGTCATTCCTCATGTTATCCAGGCAAAGACATGTGCAGTCATAATTCTCCGCCTGTCCTGCCCTGATCTGTGCTCTGGCTCAGCTACTGACTAATCTCCAAAATCAAGGGAAAGGTTTTGTGCATTTTTTGCACCTCTCTGTCTTGTTCTCTGCCCTTTTGCCACAGCGCAGCCTCTGCTTTCCCTCTCTGCTTTTAGCCAATAGCAAGTGTTAAGATAAAAGTTCATTATTTAGCATACTCCCACTTCTTGTTCTCCCTGGGACCTCTAAACATTTTCATATCATACAGATGTTAGTGAGAAGCATTTAAATCTAATCTAGGTTCCCAGAAATGCATGGGGTTATTTTTACATATTTACACTGCTTTTTATAAAATAGTCTTTCCTATGAGTCTGATCTTTGAGTTGGGGAAGATCTGCTTTCTTAGCAAGAATGTAAGCAGTCTTGAGGGGATGGGAAGAGAGGATCTAGTGGGATTAGCTTGTAATTATCTCATCCTCTCTTTACATATCAAGCCCAAGTGTTTAATTCAAGCGACTTGTTGCTCTAAAGTCCTATCAAATCAAGAGGGATGAAAACGGAACATTCAACAGGTAATTCAGTTCTTGCCTTGACTCAACACCATCATTTCAAAAAGTAGTAGCTTGGAATACACCTCCTTAGCCAGGTCTCCAGCTGATGCAAATGGTGGGTACCTCTCTCAAGGCTGGTAGAATTGTATCAGATTTTGCAGCTCAGGTTCTGTCCTTGCAAACTTTGCTGTGGATAAGATTGGTCCTCCTCATTTTCACTCTTCTCAGTCAGAGGGTTTTTGCTCCACCAATGCAATTTCCCCTCTCATGTAGGGTATTCCACACTATGATATTCCAAATTCCCAAGTGTCCCTGAACCTGACTAAAGTCTATGGGGACTGCTCTCCTTCATGTGCCGCAACCAGATTTAGCACACGTGCTGGAAAGGGCTGAGGCAAACTCGGCAGCAGCAGAGTCATGTTTAGCCCATGAAGGTGGGGGGTTCTTTGGGTGCAATTAGGGCTAAGACTCAGTCTTGAGGTTCTCCTTCACAGGGTGTTGTCAGAGAGGAGATAAAAGCCACTATGTTTAGGGCAGAAAAAAAATGAAAGGCCTCTGAAAAGAATTTGTCACAACTTTGCAACCAGCTGTGGTAATGGTTTTTGGTCAGGGATTATCTCCATAGTTCTGTGAGTGAAGGCCAATTTTCCTTTCAAAGCACTGTATATTTAGTTATTTAATCAGGCTAAACTATTCCTTCGCTCCTCACCCACAGTTAGATCATGGCACAAAATTAAGCACAGCCTTTCATTCCACCTCTTCTTGCCTCTCTCTTTGACCTAGACTTTGGGGAGCCATTAAGTTGTCTGAGATACTGATTTAATAAGGGCAGGAGAATTAAAAAGGACAAAGAGACACCTGACTAATTGGCATTTCCAAGAGTGTTTTGCAATCAGCCAATGGGGATTTTATAAGGTATGAAGTATTTGCTTTCACATAAATTTCTTCCACATTCTTTCTCTTATGTTTGCTCGGTAAACATTCTGGAATAAAGTTCACATCTTCTTCTCTGTAAGGTTTATACTTGGGAGGTAATTGAGTTGGCTCTTTGTTATGAGAGCATGTACTCGTTTAATTGCACATATGTGTCTGTGAACACACTATCCCTGCTTCTCTCCTAAATTTGATTTGGAATGAATCCCACAAAAGGCTGTTTTCCAGCATTAATGGATAAAAGGTCTTTACCAAGGGGAAAAGTATTCAAACACTAAATTCAATAAAGTTACATTTAAAAGTTGTTTCTTTGCAGGAATTCTCTTTGAAAATATGCAGCTCTGAGAATAATTCTTTTCTCCCCACTGATTCAAGTCTATTCTACTGATTCTGTGATTTGTAACCAATAAATTTTTATTTTGGAAATATGGCATAGTACGATAACAACTGAGTGACATATCAGTAACACATTGATACTGTTGTCAGAGTTACTTGTTACGTCCTGCCCTGCCTTGCCGAGCAGTAATGCAAAACTTTGGGAAGATAAGATCCTTAAAGGAGATGAAAACAAACACTGTGGTAATCCTTGTCCCACTTCTGGACTTCAGGTGCTGATTGTAAGGTAGTGATGCAAACAAGTATTTATCTTCAGCATGTTTCTCTCAGGAATAGCAGAGCAAAGTGCTAGGAGGGAGGTGATATGAGGGCCTGCAGATCTGTCCCTCAGGCTGAGTAGTCACATTACTCAAACCATGTTAAGCAGCATAGATAAGGTAAACTATACTTTGCAATGCAGAGTGTCAGTTTGATCGATGACTGTCCTGTGGGCTTTTTATCATTTTCCATTAATTTGGATTTTATTTTATGCCAAGACTTAGCAACTTCTTGTTATGAGCTGACAACCTGATCTTTTTATTAAATTTCTACTTAGCATTTGTTTAACACTAAGTCAGATAAAATTGCCAAGAACTGAGTTCTGCTTGAAAAAGGATGTCAAGATTAGGGTCAGCTGATTTCTTTGTCATCCCCTGGCTGCTAAAGAATGCACTGTTCTGCTTTCTGGAGAGTTCAGTGTCATTCAGTCAAAGACCAGTCTCTTCAAGAGCAGCATATTTCCACATTTTCTATGTCTCAGGGCACCAATAAACTGGTTGCTAGTTAGAATTAATTAATTAAAGAATTGGAAAGTGGTATTTTCTGAAGAAGATGAGGACCATCTTTTATAGTAGTCTGCTCTAATAAGATCTGGGGTTACAACTATAGGATAGACCATAAGGAGAAAAATGTTTATTCATGTCTCTCTTTCAAGGTGTTGGGATTTATGTGCTAGACTAGATTTACGCCTTCTTTGAATCCTGGCTTACATCTGAGTTCTGTATCCATGATCATAAAATGGCTACTGCTGAGGTATGAGTAAGACAGCAATGGCACAGATTTCTTTTTTCAAGGTTTATCCAGGTGGAGCCTATCAGAATTTTGCTTCATAACTTTCAGCTTTGACAAAGAATTGGAGTTTCTGCAATATTTCAGCACCTCTGAAGGGTCTACTGCATATGGAAGTGTTTTTAATACTTTTTTGCTCAGAAGTAAACTGAAAACTGACCTTTTCAGTCAAAGATGGTATCACGAAGTGTTCAGGTGCTCTGAGTTGTATCACGAAACAGGTTTCTTCCCTCCTGAATTATTTTCTACAAGCACATTTCTGGTTTAATTTGCTGATAAATTTTTGATATGCATACCGAAGAGCAATATCAGCCCACTGGCCTGTACATGGACCTGGCACAATTTGGGAAATCAGTTTGGGAACCACTACCTTGCCTAGACAGAGAAAAAAAATAGAATTTTTATTTTATACCTGCCTGAGCAGCCCTGGGATGGCATAGCCTCAGGACAGCAGGAGATGCAACAGAGCCCTCCAGAACTCATCTAAAGGCTGCAGGGTCTTTTCTTTCTCCTGGACTCATTTTCATAAGCTTGATAAAGCTGTTAATACTCATCTTGTGTCAACTGGCCATGGCTCTGTTTCATCAGAGGCGTCCAAAGAACAAGATTTGTTCTTCCCATCTACAGTGACTGCAGAAGGGCCAAGACAATCCAAATTAACAGTGTCAGCTTAAATACAGAGAATATCAGACCTCTAGGTTCCTGAAACCCAACAGTTTTCATCCAGAGAGTTCTGAAGATGGGCCAGATGCTTAGTGAGGGAGAATCCACAGTGCATCACTGATTTTGACAGATCAATGTCAATTTATGCCAGCGAAGAATCTCGATCTTGTTCAGTGCTATCAGCACCAACGTGGAGATGCTGTAAGGATTGACAATTCTGAACACAAGGCAAGACAGAGGGTCTGCTTATCTGCTAGGCAGTGCACACCTTGTAATTTATGCAGTGCAAAGCCCAGTAACAGAGCTGGGGAGCCAAGTACTTCCTGATAACCGCACCTCCTGGAATTGTGCAGTGCCACGGATAATAAATCTCAGTGATGGCACAAAGCTAAGCCGGGAAAAAATTAAATCAGCTTGGGCAGCCGAACAGCCGTCTCAGCTGTGCTGATTCACCCAGAATGATGCACTCCACGGGGTTTTCACCGCCTAAACAGATGTTTCCCTAGTACAGGATGCTTTCCATTTTTGTATTGTTCATGCTGGATTTGTGTGTTGCAGATCAGACCTTCAGCTGCTGTAACCAGACCTGTCTAGTCAAAGGCTGTCAGGACAAGGCTGACGCTCCCAGACCCTGTCTCCCGCTTCCGTCTGCGGTGTGGGCTCCCCAGCTGCTGGGGCCCTGCCAGCTGCATGGCAGCCCCAAGCTGGAGCAGGGCCACGGTGCTGTGCTGCATGTGGCACTGTGTCTCCAGACAAGCTTTGCTTGGAGGCATGTCCCAGGCATCAGGAACATTTCCCCAGCTGCTGATACCCATTGCTGGTGATGGTGGGGTTGCACAGCTGATTCCATGTGGCCTTGGTGCCCTGCAAGTCAGTGTAGCACTGGGGGTGGGACAGCGAGAAATACCCTTTGCAATACATCCATGCAGATATTGCTGTCTAAGCATCTGCTAGTTTTATTATTTTGGCTCTCCAACATCTAAGTCGATCACGCCCAGACAGTCTTTTGCCCCGCTTAGATCTGCAAAGAAGACAGTCTTTTTTCTTTTTTTTTTTTTAACAAGTAGGCAAGCGGGGCATGCTGAAACAGAAGAGAATGAAAAGGGAGGACAACAAAATTGCTGGGCAGGTGATATTACTATGGCTCGTTGAATTTATCCTACATAATCTTCAATTTTCTCTTCGTTCCATCCCACAAGAATGATTTTGTATTTCAAACTTTCACAGAACAGCCTGATATTTTTCCTTCACAGATATTATGTTGGATCATTACTGAGAGGTGGACGGAGTAGAAGAGGATCATGCAGTTTAAACTTTAATGCAAGTGTGAGACTACAATGCCAAGTATGCTGAAATACTAATTCCTGTGTGAGATTACCACTGCAATACAATAAACAGCATTAGTCTTTACGCAGTAGCAATTCCAGATTTCTGTCCATTCAGGAGCAATTCCTTTTAAGTCAATGCTATAGCAGTCTCTTCTTGCTTTGGACTGTGCTGCTGGATATTAGAGAGGTCTAGTCTGCTAGACTAGAGAGAGTTAGGTCTGTTGGGTCCACCTTAGCCCTATACAGAGCGTGTGGGCAAATATAACCTTCTGTTAGTAGAAAGTGCCAGGCACAAATTCTGAACAACATGTGAAAGCGCTGTTCTTAAACTTGGCAAAACATACTGGAAGGGGTTTATATGTGTGAAACCAAATGAAGATCTATACGCTTAATTTTGGAAGTCAGCTGAAATGCAAGCTGAAGACTCACCCCTGAGTTTCAGTGTCATGAGAAGAAGAATGTGCCACCTATATTGTATAGAAGAAAGGCAGAAGTCTACATTGAAGTGACACTATTAATAGTCAGTGTTTAGTCACGGCTATCATACAGTGAGAGGTACTGGGATTTTCCCTAGTCTACATATGGGGGTTAGGGGGACTGAAGAGAGAAATAAGTGGTGCTGTTGCCTCTTGGAGCACCGTGATCACTGGCGATGCTGCCTCAGCTGGTTGCCACTGTAGCACTAAATGCAAGCTGTCAGTGTCCTGTCCAGGGGACTGATGTGCCAGCATGGCATTTGTTGTGAGGCCAAGGATTTTGCTAATGAGATCAAGGCATGAAGTTACTGTAAGATGAGGATTAGGCCATTGACACCTTTGCTTCTGCTTTGCCTATTAACCCATAGGGAGGGGAACTGTGGGGGAAATTTCTCGCACACAGTAACAGTGGAAAGTCTCTTTTGCCCCTACTGCATTAGATACCTTTCTGGCTTCAATGAATCCTGAAACTCAAAGGAAGACTTGACCACAACTGCAAGGACACATCTGCTCTATACTGGAAGCCAAGGAAAGCCATTAATCATTCAAGATTTGCCTGAAGTCTTTGTGAACTGAGCACTCCTGAACCAGAAGAGAATTTCTAGAGAAACCTGAGCTCAGGTAAGTTTTCTTTTGTTGCCTTCTTTATGGAAGTTTTTTTGCACTAACATCCAATTTATGTAAGTTCTTGCTGCTCAGACTTTCTGTAGCCATCTCCTACAGAAAATGGAACCTTCTCCTACTGTGCACTGATAGCAGTAAGGGTAGCATTGGATGATACCTACAAGACTGATGAAATGAACAGTGAATAACAGTATCTATGAGTTTCTTTGAATCTCATCTCCCTTATTGATGTGACTGTTTGTCATATAAAATGTTCAGAAGGGATATTGGTCTTTTTAAAAGAAGCCTTTTTCTGTGCAAGTTCTTGTAGTCTCCTTTTGGTTTAAAGAAAAACATAGAACTTCTTTATTAGTTGGAGGAGAAAGTCAAAATCATCATAGTCCACTCAAGCGAATATTCTGGAGAACCAAAGTTTCCATGTTATTATAAGAAGATAAGCAATGTCTTTCTGCAGTGTGCAGCAGGACTCTTCTTTAACTTACAATAACAGAACTAAAGCTCCTTAAAAGTTATTTTTAGCAGTGGATATTTAACAAGGTTCTTCTTACATAATTATATATCGAAGCTGTCCAACACTGACAGATGCTGACATGTAGGAAATTATATAGTAAAGCCAGTGACCATCTTCCATTAGAAAGGAAAAATGAGGCAATTACAGCCACACATTCAGAGATTTTTAAACCCAGGATAGGTTATGGTCGTCCTGTAGTCCGACCTCCTGTGTGACACATCTACAAATTTTACTGCAGCACCTCATGAATTTTCCTGTCCATAATAAAGGACAGCTTTTAGTCTTTCTGTAACTACTGTGAGATAGACAATTCAGTTCATTGTATTCGATCCTTTTGTCCTTCACAGTCTAGAGAAAATATATGCCCCAAGCTTGAATTTTGTCCAGCTTTGGCTTCTACCTAGTGGATTTTATTATGCCTTTTACACTAGATATGACACCTACAGTTAAAAATTTCTTTCTCATAGTTATAATAGTTACTCTACCATCTGGGTGCCTGTGAGCTGTGATCATATTACTTCTTAAACTTCTCTGGGATAAATCAGATTAAACTTCTTTAGTCTCAGTCTGATTTCCAGACCACAGACCATTCTTGTAGCTATTTTCTGAATCCTTTCCAAATTTTGAATGCGTTTTGTAAAGTTTGGATGCCAGAACTGCATGTGGTATTTCAGCAATATTCTCACTAGAGCTATTCACTGACTCTTTCAAACTCCCCTGCTTATTTATCTAAGGATCAGAATTGCTCTGGAGGGTCATGTTCAGCTGATTATCTAATGTGACCATGAAGTTTTTGCAAAGTTAATTGTATCTGAATTGCTGGTTATAGCTTCAAGTGTGACATAAAGCTTTTGTTGCAAGATGTATGACTCACATTTGGTTCTGAAAATGCAAGTAATAGAAATGACAAGAAATTAGTCCTTATAACAAAGTGGTTCCCCCATCACTTTTATCATCCCACATCCCTTTGGTGTTGTCTCAAACTTCTACCACAGTTGTTTTGTTTTTGTCTACGCTGTTGGTATGTGACAGAAGTAGCTGACAGGAAGAATAGAACCCCCTCTAGACTCCAGATGGAACACCTCGCTGAATGAGAGTGATTCTGCTTTAAATACCTCTAGAAATACATTCATTAGACAGCTTTTAATCCATTTAACACTAATGGATTGTTATGTGGGAGCGAGTTAAACACCTTATAAGATCTAAATATTTCTCCTTTTTGCATCTACTCCTGTCAGCCAAGCTGGCAATCTTCACCAAGACTATAATCAAGTCCTGCAGGTTTACAAATGTTGTTATGAATGACTGCTGTTTAACATCATTGCTAATTGCCAGTGGAACAGTAACTATCAAGTGAGACTCTGAATATATCATCCTGCTTCCTTCTGAATCTAAACCAGAAACATTTAGCAAGTACGTCTCAATTTCCCACATTATGGTTGATAATTTTGCTATTCTTTACTAGTATTGCATCCATCCCATACAATCCAAGACCAACTTTTCCACCTGAAAACGATGCTTCTCTGGAACTTGTTGAGAGAATGTATCTGTTTCATCTGTAACACCAGCACAAAACCTTCCTAGTTTGGTTGGGGAATTGCAGGAAAGGAGAAAACGAGTCCTACTCTGGAGATGCCTGTTGTCAACTTCTCAGCTTTCTCCAATTCTGGTGGGAGACTGTCTGTGTGGGGGCCTCCATGGTGGGGTGAGGGGAACAGACATGCTTATACATCAGTTCACATGATGATTCCAGCACACTGGCTGGATATGTTCCTTCCGATGGGCTTCCTTTCAGAGCAAAGGCCCCAGAAGAGGCAGCTCCCCCAGAACTGGCTGAGTGCTTCAGCCTCCCTCCCACGCCTGCGTCACATGCGAGAGCTGATCGATCTGCCAGTGGTTAGGAGGTTTCCCTGGGAAGTGCATCCCCAGGTTCGAGTCCTTGCTCTGTTTTGGAGTGGTTCCCTGGCCGCCAAGCTGCACTGGCCATTTCTCTTTCTTCCAATGAATAGTTAATTGAAATCAGCTTCAAATCAGACAGAGCAAGAACTTGAATCTGCAGCTCCCTTTTATCTCCTGGGAACTTCCTAACCACTGGACTGCATACTCTCATGCTCTGTAGCTTGGTTCATATGTAATTATTTACGTGAAGTGGAGAGGTTCCAAGGAGATGGGGGCAGAAGTGAGAGAGACAGAGTTAACTAAAGGAGTGTGGGGGGCAGGGAGAAAACCTGGCCATCCCTGGCCTTCTGGTAGAGTAGTCCAAGTTGCCATCCCTCTCCTGTCTGGCAGTGCTTGGGAGCTGGGAGCTAGGTTTTCCCCTCCGGCGGGGAATCACTGAGGCATTTGTTGCTTGGCCTCCATTCTCTTTCCTTTCTGGGCCTTACATGTGAAAGTTTTGGAAATACAGTGGTTTTGTTCTGATGTGTAATGAAAACAGATTTTTAAAACTTAAAATAAAAACCCTCTTTCTTATTTCTCCTTCTGAATTGTGAAACAAAAATTCTTGTTTCGTGGCCAGGCCTGAGCACCAAATCTGAGAGGCAGAACTTGCAGCAGAAAGACCGATGAAGTCAAACCTGACAAAACCTGATTGTGCATTCCTTTCCCGTTTGTCAGCAGGCTCTTCTCACTAATAGATAAAGACTTCTTGGACTATGCTCATGCTTAGGTTGAGGTATATTCTTTCATTCATCTCCTTTAGTCATGCTGTGGAAACACAGCTCCTATTATTTCAGCCCAGTCCACTTCCCACACCTCCATGTTTCCAGCCTTGTGCTTGGTCTCTTGCTGAAGGATAGATCAGAATATGTCACAGAGGGTTGTTTAATGAAACACAAATCAAACCTGGCCTTTCTGTATCTTCATTATGCACCAACCACCTGGTTCACACATGGGGACTGAACTTTCTATTGGAACTTTCTTTGCACTTTCTATTTGGAAGTGCTACTTTTAGGAATCTCTCTGTAGGTTGTGGGGGAGAATGCTGCAGGAGGAGACACAAGATATGGAAGAGAAGCAGCTTGAGGGCACCAAGGCATTGATGGATGCTGGCAGGCCAGGCCTGTGGTGCATATTCACAGCTTTGATGCACTGAGGCAGGTCAGCTCAGCCCAAAGATGAAGCACCAGCCTCAAAGCCACTGACTGGGATGCCAAATAAGCACCCATGGTGCAGCACTTTTCACATTACGATTGCAGCTCGTGTACTGAAGTTGGATTAGCACAGTGAAGAAAGACAGCCTGTTGCCAGAAACTTGAAACAGGGTATTTGAGGGTCTCTCAAAGCAACACAAACCATCCTATGCAGTGGTTTCACTGACTTTTGGGACTTTTCATTGTAGGTTACAACTTTCGTGTTTCACACAGCATTAGCCATTAAGGCTGCAAGCCTGTTCCTGTCCCTCTGTATTTTGAAGAATACCAAAGGTGTTCAAAGGTATTCAGAGTGCTGACAGTGCTGCTCTACCTTGCCTATAGCAGAGACTGAAATGCTGTGCTGGAAAATTTGTCATACAGAAGTGCCCACCAGCAAATATCTGCAATAGGAGCTGCATCAGTTCTTTTGTTTTGATTTTATCCTTCCCCGCTTTATTCCTTCCCCAGAGCCTCTACTCTCTTCCCAAATGTGTTCTTCTTGCTTATCCTTGTTCTACTAAATTGACATGTACTAGTCTATTTAACTGAATTTTCAGTACCATACATACCTTTTGAACACTTATTTTAAATATGTCAAAAGGTATTTTTCTCACAGGCATACTTCTTTTATTTTACATGGCTGATAAGGGCATAGAAATAAAATTACTGAGTCAAACTTAATCAGTAAGATTAGTTAAATGGACAGTTTTGAGTCTTCAGTGAAGAAGCTGCATTAAAAAGGGAAACCTGTAAGATCATATTTCTTAACTGCAGGGCCATTTTCACTCATTAGAAGAACTAGATGGAGTTTTCAGTTTGCACTAGATAAAGATGGCTATAGTGAACTCACTGTAACTCAGTAACTCATGGAGTAGGGAGATGGCCATGGATGACCTAGACTGTTAATCTTGAGGGACTCCTTTTCCTTCACAGTTATTGCAGCAACGCCATAAATCTGGCATTGCTTTTGAATAAATGCTGGTATAATGCTCTGGGCACAGTAGGTGGTGTGCATGATCCTTGGTAATGGGGTGAAATCCATCTTATCTGGGCCTATCTCCCATCCCTAAACATTCAGGACTGGTAGCAGGCTTTGCTTGGAGACAGTTATTTTAGCAGCAACACAGAAGTGTTGCCTCATGAAAGCTGCCCTTATTCTAAATGTCTCCATGCACCTTCAGTATAGTGAGTGAGTTATGCTGCATCCAAAGCAGAATGACTGGAAATTAACCCAAACCAAACAACTCAAACCTGGAGGTTGATGATTTGGTTACAGGCATTGTTTTATTACAGAGGAAGAAGCAAATGAAAATTTCACTTTTGTGCTGAAGGCATCCTGTAGCCTGGTTAGTAGAAACCTTCAGTGCATAAATCAAAGCTTAGCTCAAGCAGCAGGTTAGCTTTGCTATTGAGTTTTAATGTTTATAAATGCTTTTTGCAGCTTAAATTATGTCAGCCTCGATATTTATGGAACTGTGGAAGTGCTGAGTCAAAAGCATTCACATTAATAAGGAAGTGCTGGGAACCACTGGGCTGATGCCAGTGTCGACCAGTGTTATTAAGCTAAGAAGTTCTTTGGCATGGCTGAGCTAGGGAAGATATAACCAAATTTATCTCCTGTGGATAGTCATTTGATTCATGACTTCTGATTCATTCTTTGCCTTGGACTGAAACTACTGACTTTCTTATCAGCCAGCTAAGAAAAATTGATTTTTTTAGAATGGTTTGACCATATTTTCAAGAAGGGCCACTCATTTATCAGGAATGTATCTTAGTAGCAGCCAGTGCCTTACTGATACGTTACTGGTTTGCATCTTGCTGGACACACTGCCTCTGACTGGTGAGAGTTCAAATAGTGAGATTTATCTCTCTGAGGCCCTGCACAGATTAGCGCAGCACTACAGCTGCTCTCTTGTACCAGGGGGTACCTGGTAGAGATTGAGTGGTCAAAACTCTGCCTTTTTTCCATATGGCGCAGCTGGGAAGATTTGGAATCCTGGGCAAGTACAACAGCTCCTTTGCTTTGCTTGTCCGCAGGTGGTGCACTAAGAGAAAGATGTCTCCCATGTATCTTTGGCATTTCCTCACCAGAAAAACTTAAGAATATGAAAAGAACTGGTTTCACTAGTGTAGCTTTATGTAAAATAAAAATTTTAAACATACGAAGTGACTGTTTTTCGTTGTTGCTGGTGATTAATATGGGTTTTTTTCCTTGGCATGGGAGATGTCTATTTATTTATTAGGGTTGCCATAAAGCAGCAGCACTTTCTGGGTGACAGGCAACTAACTTACTGCTCCCTTTTGGCCTCACCTCCATCATTGCCCACATGTGTTTTTCAGCAGTCACAAAGCTTTGTGGCAGGATGCAGTAGAAGGTATTATTATTGCAATTTTGTAACACAGCTATGGTCACACATGACTGGGGCAGATGGAAGCTCTCTGAGGTTTTTCTATTTGTGTTTTGAAGGTGGTATACTCCCTAACCTAACATACTCTGCATGTCTCCGGCAGAAACACCCAAATGAGAAATTAGGAATATCAGTTTCACCTACCAAAGCTGACTGAACAACCATTTAAAGCAAGTCTTACTGGTCACCCCATGGACATGTCTAGAAAACCACTTTCACAAGAAGACCCTGAAAGGCTCACTAAAACCTCAGGGCTTTGTGTTGTTTTATTTTTCCCCAGTGGTACATACCATTTGGCTGAAGAGGCTTGAAAACACTGTGGGTTTGGGCCTTCTTTATGCTTAATCCATCCTCAGGTCCCTCCACCCTGCCAGGAAGTTCCTGGGCAAATAGACTGTGTGTCAGATGAGCAGGGAAAGGGCATAAACTTTATTGTTATGACTTTTAAGTGGAGATTTGTTTGGAAAGGGAGGAAGCCCAGTGTTCTGGGGAGAACAAAAGAGAGGTTTTGGTGAAGTGGTATTTGCCACAATTACAGGGGAAGACTTCTGAGGCTGGATTCAGCTGTTGTGTGGATGGGTGCAAGTACAGGCTAACTGCTGATTACAACAGAGTCGTGCCAGATGTGCATCAGCCTAGGAGAGCGTGCAGTTTCACTTACAGACTTTTTATTCCTGCCCATGGCAGGCTGCTTTTCCTCTTCTTTCAGCTTTCTCTTGCTAATGTTTGTGATGAACAATTGTCTGCTCCTTGTAATTGGAAGGGCATTGCAAGCCATGGATGCCATTGTTGCGGTAAACCACTTCCTTCTCACGGCTCTTATGTCCTTGCTTTGTAAGAACAGAATAAGCTCTGTTTAGCATCTGAGAATAGGATAACATCAAGTTTCTGCATCTGTCCAGCTGAGCATCTGCAGGGTCTATTGTGCAGATGCATGTAACCTGGCCTGGCATCAGGAACATTATCTCTGTCCCTAGAATGGCCTGGGATATAATTGGACATCAAATCCCCATACATTACACAGACTCAAGCAGACTACTGAAGCTGGCCACAAGCTTGGATTATCTACTCACTTTTAAAAGAAATGCTAGGATTTTGCTTTTTGAAACTCATCACACTCCTTACAATGCAAATCATACAACAGAAACATAGAACGGGCTGGGTTGGAAGGGACCTTAAAGATGATCTAGTTCCAACTCCCCTGCCATGGACAGGGACTCCTTCCACTAGACCAGGTAGCTCAAAACCCCATTCAACCAGGCCTTGCACACTTCCAGGGATGCAGCATTCACCACTTCCCTGGACAGCCTGCTCCAGTGCTTGACAACCCTTTTGGTGAAGAAATTTTTCCTAATCCCCAAACGAAATCTCCCCCAGTGTGACTTGAGGCCATTTTCTCTTGTCCTATTTCCTGTTACTTGGCAGAAGAGACTGAACCCCACCTCACTGAAACTCCCTTTCAGGTCCTTGTAGAGGAGCTGCGAACTCTGTGCTGACAGCCAAACAACCCAGTACACAAATGCATCAGGAGAGTATCTGCAGGACATCTGCTCTGCTCCTGCCAGTTCTCCCAGAGTCCATCAGCTCCCTGGCCCTTCAAAGCATGGGCACAAGCCCTAGAACAGTGACACAGGGACTCACCCAGGCGATTATAAGCCCATTTTATTGAGTTGCTGAATAGAGCTTCAAAACATTAAACTGTCTTCTAAAGACTCTTTAGGAGCAGTTATGGGCATGCTCATGTGGTCCACAGACCACAGCACAAAAGCTGTGTTGGTAAGATAATATATCAGCTCCCCAAAATACAAGTGACAGGAAAACATCAGCCTACTGAAGGCTGGTCAAGACTGGAAGACCATTCAAGTGAACTTAAATGACACTGAGGCTTTGCTTTGGTTCTTGGCAGGGCTTATCTCACTTCCCTGATTTGTGGAAGGATTGCATGAGTAAGGAAATGAAGGCTGGTACAAATGGAAGATCTATCTCTGGGTCCCTGTCAGTGTTAACTATGTTGCCCACACTTGAGTTTCTCCCTTCCAGTTCATCCATCCTTGAGTGCCACCTTAGGCCAGGCAGTGAGGTGTCCCTCTCCTTCATTATATGACACCCCTGGAGCTCACTCTCTCTTTCTGAATCCTGGGAGAGCTGAATCACACAACTGATTCCCTATAGAGCATGGGAGAGTGTTTCTACTAGTGCTGGGCACACAGGGAGAGCCCTGGGAAGACAAGACAGGACTGCTAGCAGGCATTTGCTGCACCTTCTGACAAGGATATATTGTAAGATGATGAGTGGTCCTTAAATGAGCAGGACCCTGGACCAGTCATTGTAGCTAAAACACAACTGATTATAACTTACAGAATGCAGTTTAGAGGTAGCACTTAATTTAATGGCATGTACTAATTGTTAGTCATGTCGATTTTACTATGCAGGCAACATTTCACTGATGCTCTAAAAAAGCAGGGTAAATAAAAGCAAGCATAAAGCCCAATGTAGCAAAGACTAATTCTGCAGAATGGATGCTTGCTTTTTCATTTCACCAGTGGAAGTCTCTAAAATAAACAGAACACCCAATTTAAAGCAGATGCATGGAACAACAATCAGGTTTCATCTCTGGTTTTAATCTTTTTAAACCACAGTGTTTGGTTCTCAGAGCTCAAAGGAACTGCAGACTGAATCAGAAGTTTGCTATAAGTTAGCAGCTTGGAGGAAGCAGATTTGTGGCTGTATAACAAGGAGAGATGAAACATCCCTGATTGAATAACTAAATTATAATAAAATATGCAAGTGATGGAATCCGGAGACAAATGAACATCCAGAGCTCCTCTCTGTGAACTTGTTATCAGCTACAGCTTGGGGACAATAGAACTAAGCAGTAAATGGCCAGCTCAAGCACTGCTTCTTAAATGATGAAACAGTAAACTCACAATTTTTATTGGTAGTTGCTATCCTGTGTGCCACAAAAAATGAACTGTGGAGTGAATCAATGTTGTGTGAAAATAGGGCTTTATTACTGAGGAGTAGTATGATCACATTTTTACTTCTCTTGGTGACTTTTGGGAGGGACTACATAACGAAGTAGCAAATACAAAAAAAGCCCTCTGGAAAGCCACATGGGTCTGATTTCCCATTTCCCTGCCCACTGTGTCATCGTTTACCTCAGAGGCTTTGCATAACTGTGTATGACTACCCACAGCTTCTGATCTCGTGAGACTGAAGTCATTCTTCAAACAGCAGTCAGCTTTTAAAGACTTGGTGGAGGGGGAGACGATGCTGGGCAGGACAGCTAAGCTAAGACAAAGAAATGTTTTTCAGACAGGGGAGCAAATGCTGGAAATTCCCTGGGGACCAGTCTTGTGACACAGTTACACCATTGCAGACAAGTTTCCAAAGCTGTGGGTGAGGTGGGTGCCTCCTGCCAGCCTTGCTCAGACAAGCTGTGCAAAGCAGGGGTGCTTACCTGTGGGTGTTTGCACAGGGTTACCAGGACACTTGCTGAGAGCATAAAAAGCCCAAAATGGCGCTGGAGGGAAGTTTCACAAACTTATTGGAACCTCAGCAGGGTTGTCTGTTTTGGCTTTCTTTCATGCAGATTGAAAAGAAAATTCAGACATTTCCCCACTGGCAATTGTGAGCTCCAAAATCTTTAAGTCTAAATCACCCTTGGTCCCAGGGTGCATTGCAGAAGGGCTGTGACATCCCATTGCTTGGTGTGAGGGTGACCAACCACCTGTGCTGGAGAAAGCACCATGGGCAGAGAGGAGACAGAGCACAGGTTGTGCCCGCAGGTGTTGCCCTCAGCAGCAGTGCTCATGGATTTGGAAAGGCAGGTTATTTTACCTCTCTTTGCCATGGTTTGTGTTGCTGATGCAGAGTCTCCCAGAGACGAGGAGATATGAACGAGAAAGGTGATGGGGCTGCAGCAGGTGGGCAGGGATGCAGCTCAGGGGAATGTGCTTAATGCAATGGTAAGGACTGGAATGCTTTGCATTAAGGTAGGGTCTAATCTGTTACCAAGCAAACATGCTGTCTCTCATTTTGCAGGTTTCCTCACGTTTCTGTGCCTTTCTTTGCCTTTTTTTCCCCATTGCGAGTTACTTATCTTTACTTGATTTCTCTCTAAGGGCCCCTGTAAATAGGCATTATGTAGCAGTAGAATCTGCAGGAGTCTATGATGTGGTGCCTGATGAACCCCCACTAGTGCTCAGTAAAGACATCTACCTTGTCATGTTCACTGAAGGGTCGTATCCTGATCCAAAAGATCCTACTGATCTTTTTTTTCTCCTTGGATTTATGGATTCCAGACTGTGAGATCACAGGACAGCCTGATGTTTGTTAAAATTTCCAAATGTCGAAACAGTACCTCCCTCCCCCTTTTGCTACTCGCATACGTGTAATTAATTTGTGTTCACAGCTTCCTGTTCTGATCTCCAGCCTTTTTATAAAACAGCCGTCCTCCTCCCCCTTCTCCACTCCTTATGGGTAGTTTCAGCATGCTTTGGTCTATTTCTGTGTAAAAACACTCAAAAACAGCACCAGAAATTATGAAACCACTTAAGCCTTCAGATAAAAAAAAATCCAGAACTGTTTATATTCACAAATGGTACCTATTTAAACAGTTTTTGCAATTATTGCTTCCTCTGGTAGCAAGTTTAATTTTTAAAAAAATTGAATTTAATTCCAAAAGGATAAATAGGACAGCAGATATTTACAGAAGAATTGGATTGTTGTTATGAAAAGAGCATTTTCTCCACAGACTTTCAAATGGGATCCAAACAACGTCTTACAAAAGACTAAAACACAATCTATCAGTCCAGCACAGAAAAAATATAACCCCAAGCATTCTTGTAATAACAAAACATTACTGATAAACAGAGTAAAGACTGCAGAGCCATTTTTCTACCCTCTATTTCTGCTCTATCCTATTAAGCTCTTTCGGCAGCACAATGAGAGTCAGTGCTATAAAATGGGTAACTAAATTCTGCGTAATATCCATCCAAATGCATTAATTGAGAAAATACATGTGCTTTGCTTGTAGAAAAGAATCTTAGTCCCTAAGAAGCACAGAAGAAAGGTGAAAATGTGGGATGATGAGCAAGTTGTCCAGCCCAGAGCTTGCATGCTGCAACCCTGTCCCTGTAGGCTCCCTTTGAAACAGCAGAAAACACTCCAGCGCGTGGCAGGAGGCAAGCAGCCATGTGGATGTTTGCATATTTTGATGGACATGATGACAGCCTTGGCAAATGAGAGGAGCTTTACCCTGAGTCCTGCTGAGAAATACCAGTAGTGAAGGACTATGGTATTTAGATGCTACATGAATTCATTTCTCATATTCTTTAGAAACAATTAATGCAACTAAGGACAAGTCTGTCTTCCTGGTTAGGTAAAATAGGAAGGAGAGTAAAAGTCATCACAACTTCCAAACCAATGGGGTACAAAAGCAGCTTGCACCTTTTCCTAGCTACAGCAGACTGCTATAATTTATTGATGAATTCCACCCCCAGTATTTCAGTGTTAAACTCACTTTGCTGCTTGTTTTCCTTCTCCAGGAACTGAAGTATCAGATGGATTAAAACATGAGAAATGATACTAGAGGTGGTCTATTTAGGCAGCTTTTCTATCAAGAGAGAAATAAATGGAAAAGAAAAACAGTAAAAAATCGACAATTTATCATCACACAACTATGAGCATGATGATACAGAAAAGTAGTTTGACAGAAATTAACATACCCTTTTATCCCTGGTGATTTTGACCACTTGCAAAGTCTTTAGGCACCCATAAAGTGTGGCCTTGTCATTAACCCAATATGCCTTTAACAGGGAGAGGAGTGTCTTCATTGTAAAGGCATTTGACCGTCTTACACTCAGGGCTGATCCTTGTTGTACCTCATGACATCATTCCAAATGTTTTAGTGGTTACCAACTGTTTTGCCGGACAGTAAAGGAAGATGATCAAAGCTCAGCTCCACAAACATGTTGATGATATCTACTTTTTGTAGTGCTTCCCCCTAACCAAGCCCTGCATTCTCCTCCAGAATCAACATGGGTGTATGCGCCACAGGTCTGCAAAGGGAAATGGCTTTGGATTATTTTTTTTCCAAGGAACCAGCTTGCTCTGAACATATCTTTGTCTCAAGCACTACAAGAACTAAGTGCTAAATATTGCATCATGACACTCTGTTTCTGCTGGAAGAGTCTTCACAGAGGGAAAGGAGGGCCTTGGCATTCTGTGCATTCCTTGTTTGCAGTCAGGTCAGCTTAAAAAGATAAAGTGCAATCTGCTGCTTGCTATCCGTCATGAGAAATGAAGCCTGATAACTTTGGAGTAATGTTTAGCTTGTCATTCTTGGGCCATTACACTGAGTTAGGAGTGCTAGAAGAAGGGATTTATTTCCTTCTCTCTCTCTTACTGTAATAAGTCTCAGATTAATAATGCTGCAGGCTTCAAAGTCTATTTTGTTCATAGCTTATGGCTGGGAAACAGGCAAAAACAAAGATCAGATTTGCAATGATCTGGGCATTAAATCGCTTCAAAAAGTGTCTTTTGGCACCATGGTGAAGAGCTATTAACGACATTCCAGGATGACTGCAGAAAAATAACATGTTTTTATAAATGGCTATAACATCTTGGATTAGCTACCTGACAAATAGGTGTTTTCAGTTGATTTAGGGCCCAGATCTCCTTTCAGCTAAGGCCTTTTTCCATTGCTGCTTTATAGGAGCATAAAAGGGAATCAGGACCCAGTTTAAATGGGAATGAGGCCTTCAGGATGCAGCCACCTTCTTGACAAACAAGGCAGTGCGGATGCCCAGACCATGCCCAGAAATGAATGGGGACCAGCAGCTTTAACATTTGATTGCATCTGCAAATGCAGCACATTAAAAAACCCCAGAAACAAACTAAAACCCACAAAAAGCTAAAAACTCTAAAGAAAAAAATAGTAGGTGAAGCTGGGGACTCCAGCAACAATCCTGGCTTGGCTCAGAGTAACAAATATCTCTCAGGTGTGAGTATCCGAAGTATATGAGCAGACTGCTGTGTTAACCTCACCACTTGCTAATGGCTAACCTTCCTGGAAGAGGACTGCTGGCTGCTTTTCCCAGATAAGTCAGGCAGAATTTTTAAAATCATCCTGGAGGTTTCATTTTCAAGCTTGCTTGAGTTCTTCTAACTTTTGAGACATCATTCCTTGTGTCTAAATATAGGAAAGTGTGTCACAACACCAAGAACCTTCTGCTGAAGCTTTTCCTGTGACTCACACATGTACTGTTTAGGTTACTACATTCACTGCAAGTGCCTGCTCCAGACAAAAATGTCAATGAGGGTTGCTTAAACCAATTCAAACTTTTCAGCTTTGCAGAATATCATCCAGCATGCGGCTGGTGTGTTAGGTGCTGACTCTGGGAGGCATCACTGCCTGCTCACAGGGCAGCGAACACTTGTAGTAGGTATGCTGATAGCGGTTTTTTGAGTAGACAGATATTGAGAGCAAGCAAGAGAAGTGGGTAGGGAACAAGCTGTCTCAGAATTTAAATCTTTCCTTTTACATTTTGCAGCACCCAGAGTTCAGAGCCCTCAGGGATAATTTAAAAAGAGGGAGCAATATCATGCCGCTCCTTCGTTTTTTTTTTAAATTCCCAAATGATGCTGGCCAGGCAGAGCCACCACCGGCAACCTTTTCATTAGAGGAAAAACTGAATTTTTGAATGTGATCTGCATGCATGCAGTGAAACAATTTATTACAAAAAAGCAAGTTCATGCACATGTGGTCCAATGAGCCAATTTTTTTTTGCAGAGGACACATAGCAGACCAGAGTAGTCACGGGAATTAGGACACAGTTCAGAGGGGAAGTTCTGGTATTGCCCATAGCTGAGTGACAGCAACTGGGAAGAGCACCATAAGGTCACAGAGTGGTCAGTTTCCTAAAGAGGGACATGCCAGAAGCACAAAGCCAGGCAAGACTTACTGAGTGCACCCTAAAAAGATTCTCTGCTGCAGGAATTCTTAGTGGGGGGTAAGAAATTTCTTGCCTCATCTTACTGGAAGAGGTGGGAAGCAAAGACGTTTGTGGGAGTAAAATGCGCTGCCTTGATCTGATCATCCCCTAATGCAGGTCCTGTCTAATCCTTTTTCTCTGGCAATGTTGTTGTCCATCTGTGTTTATCTCTACTCTGAGTGTCCCATCGGCTTTTAAATTTGTGGATGTGCTCCAGATGCAGTGATGAATTTGGACTTTATGATACTTATATCTCCACCCTTCCTTGATTGTTGCACAAGATTACATGCTGGAATTTTTAACCCCAGGTTTTTAAAGAGTTGTCATTGATTTAGGGGAGGAAAAGAAAAAGAGAGCTTTCTTGTCTTTAAAAATTGTAGAGAGGAATAAAGTTTAGGTGGTGATTAACTTTTAACTGTGTTCAAGAGAACTTGAACCTCATCAGACTGTGAGATCTGTGAAGTATGACAGGATGAAAACGTGTTCCCATGAAAGTAAGTTGTTGCAATTGGGAAAAGAAGTGAGGAACAAACCCCAAAGAACATGATCCTGAATTGGAGGAAGCAAATCTTTGACCCATTCCTAGCAAATAAAAATGCTGCAGCTGGTCTGCTGATTTGTATAGTAGGTAGCAGAAGAGAAGAGAAAGTGAATGGAGATGGTGTTTTCCAGATGAAGTGTGTCCCATGTGCCAGGACAGTCTCTCTTCTGACCCCAGCTGCCCTGGAAGGGGACAAGCAGTTCCAAGCAATCTGTGCTACTGCCAGCTGTGACTGCCCCAGGGCCCTTGGCAGCTTCCCTGAGATACAGGTGTAGTGGGGCAGCCCAAAAGGACTCTATTTGCCTTCTCCTTGCAGCTCCCACTGCACCCTCTGTGCTCCTGGTCCTTTGGTGGTGTCCCACACCCCTGCAGTAGCAGCTGCACATCCTTCCCCCCACCACCCATCCCAAGGCTGCTGTCCCTGTTCTCCTCCCTGGGCAGTCAGGGGAATGAGCTTTTACTCCTGCAGGACCATTAATCATTTCCTGCACTGAAGATAGATTTAAGGGATGAAACCATGACTAGCAGTTACAAACTTCTGACTGAATGTTTTCATTCTTAGGCTGTCACAGACCTCTCTTTTTAGTCAGCTGGAACAGTGGCAGGATTATTAGCATCAGTAATTTCTGGTGTTTGCGATGCATTTTCAGAATCTTACCCAAAAGGAAGAATTCCCAAATGTTTTATTTAATCTATTAAAATAATTTAGTGAAGTTGATATTTCGTTTTTAATTTTTATTATGTTAAATTGCCAAAGCCAAGAAAACCACCAGCAACTTTTGTTTGGTTGCTTTGTTTTTGTTTTGTTATAGTAGAATATTGCAAGAATCAGACTGATCAACAGCAAAGAACAGGACTACGCAAGTTGCACAACAGTTGGCATCTTTAAAGAGACTGAGCACACTTCGTCTATTAACGAAATGAATGAAGTTTAATGCTTATCAGTACTTTTGAGGATCAGACCTTGTATCTCTCTGCTTTAGTTTCCTTGAAGTGAATTGCACTTTGATTAAACTTGACTTTCTTGGGGTTTCTTAAACTTGACTTGGGGTTTCTTAAACTTGACTACATCCTAGGAGGATCACAGGAATTCCTCTGGGACTCAAAACACCTGACTGCTTTTCCCTGGACAGGGGGTGACAAGGAGCAAAACAAGCAGCTGCACATGGAATCAGCTTTCCTACACAAGGTTGTTGTGATTACTCACCTTTGTGCAGTACGTGGTATTTTACAAATGGTAAGCACTCTACAAGAAATAGATTTTTTTTGTTGCCTATAAAGGCAGAAAGAGAAAAATGGCTACATAAGTAAGAATTAAGGATTGAATTATTGCATCCAGATTTAATGAGAATTCAAGTCTCTATCCTCAAACATATTATTTAGTTGGATCTAATTCTTAGATCCAGCTGGGTGAGACTGTCTTTCTTCTATAAAGCTCCACATTAATTTAAACTCTGGTATAATCATACCATTTTTTGAACATTTGAAGGTCTGGCCCAGTGAATAGTCAGTTGAAAACTCCCATTGAATCCCAAGAAATCTTGAAGAGATGGTAAGATTTGCAGTGGGAAAATGATGACTAATTGACATCCATGTCAGGTAATCTGTTACTTACTAGAAAAATAACGTAATTAAAAGCAAAAAGCACAAGAGCGCACGAGTGTGAACATGTGGACATGAGTCTGCACTTGATATTGGAGTGTTTGTAGCTTCCCCATCATTTTTCATATGATTTCCAGAGCAGAATAATTATACTTAGTGAACTAGACACAAGGAAAATATGATGCAAAACACAATAAGCAAAATACTTTAAGTTAAAACTGCTTTTGCTTGATGTCTCATTTTGCTCTCAGTAGGGCAAAATGTCAGAGAAGGCCGCTGTCAGTAACAAAATCCTTGCTGATAAAATGGACTGGTTTTCCTCTCACTGATGTGTATTTCAATGCCGTTAAAATTCCTTCTCTCTCACTTTTTACTTTTTTGGCTATCTGATTTTTTTAAATGGTTTTTTTTTTTTGGTAGATATTTTACCATGCTAGAATCTCTGCAATTCACTCATTTCAGCTGCAAAGACACAACGTGATTGTCGTGTGCACTCCTTTGTGGCCGGTTGCAGGTGCACAGCCTTTCTCCAGTAACTTGTAAGCGAGGACATATTTATTACAAAGCAAGACTAAGTTATTCAAGGAACTCCAGTAAAAACTTTAGTGACTAGCTCAAAACCACTTGAAAAGGTACGTGATTATGAGTAGATGCCTTTTCTGGAACCACAACTTCAAGAACCGTTTTGACATAACTAGTGCCATGTGGCAGCATTTACTACAGGCAGAAGGCATTAGAGGCATCCCACCATTTCAGGGAACAACATTCTTGAAAGTAAATCCAGAAGTTCCTTCCAAAGAGTCCCCTTCATACCCCACTGATTTGGGAGATTAATTCTCATTGCACACTTTGCATTGACACCCCACATTGCTGCTTTCATTCAGATGTGCAGCCAGCGCTTTGCATGGACTGCATTTCTGCAAAGTGCTGTGCTGGGAACGGCAGAAGTAAAAACCCAGCAAATCCAGAGAAGGAGCCAGGCTATTGAAGAGTATGGGCTAATGTCAAAATTATTTTCTATTGCTGCCCTTCCCTCTTTGAGGCAAATATAAAGTAGCAGCAGTAAAATTCGAAGAATCAGCAGCAACACATAGGTGCATGCCAGCAACATGGGTATTTGTCATCTATACACCAGGTGCTTAAAATACCACAAGAGACAATGCAGAAAACAATGCAGAGGGCTCACTGTTAATCTGGACTGTGGCTTCTTCACAGTTCACTGGCACTGAAAGGAGCAGCAGAAATGCCGAGGAAAATGCTGTCCATTAGAATCACAGCTTCTGTTTTACAGCCCAGGGTTTATGGGTTGCAAAACAGGCACAAAATTTCTAGCAGCAATTCAAATCACTTAGAAGTTGTTACAACATCCGTACCAAAAATAACATGGGCTGGTCTACTTGGAATTTAGTTAAGTGAAATAGACTTTTCATTCCAAAAGCACAGATTTTTAACCATGGTTTCAGAGGTCTTTCATCAGGCAGGTCAATCCCACAAAGCAGGGCACAGAGCCCTGGTCAACTTCTGAAACTCTGATCTGTCTCCATAGAGCAGCATAGGGACACATGAGGGTACTGGCTCCTGTCCCAGATGCAATATAGATGGCTTTGTGTAGGGCTGCACCCTTTTTTGAAGCAAGGCCAGTTAGTAATCATATAGCAATCATCTCTGGAAATAGGTGTCTCAGGGCTCTTTGCCTCAGTACTCCCTGCTGGGTGTAGACATGTCTCAAATCACAGCACAGAACTGAAAAGGCACTGACTCTTGTGTTGTTTTTTTAAGTTACCTTTGAAATCATGATGGGTGTGTGTATGTGCATCCTTCAGTTTATTTAATTTTCCATTGAAATACATTGCTTGAGGTCCTTCATCTTATCACGTCGTCCCTGTCCAACAGATGAGTCATCAAGGCTTCCTGTCTGGGAAGCAAATGGAGCTCTCCTGATTTCACGGGCACCCTGATGCTGCAGGGAGGCACACAGGCAGGTGAGCCATCACAATAGCAGATCCAAGAAGGAGCAAGGCCACCCAGGCCGGAGAGGAGAAGCAGGGCAATTTACTCTCAGTTTCCTCTTTTCAAGGTTAGAGAAGGGACCAGCTCATTTTGCTGCAAACCACCCTCATATAAAGCACAACGCAGTTTCAACTTTTGCTCTGGGCCTCTTCACACTTTCCTTCTCTGTAGCTGTTTCCCCATTTTTATTTTTATTTCTTTTTCTGATTTCCCCAGGCCATCAGCACACCCACCTCAAGAAGGAGGTCTGTGGGCTGGCTGAGAGAAGCAGTGCTCATTGCCAGTGCTGTGGTAAGCTGTGCTGCAGGGCTGGGGAGGGTCCTGCCTCAGCCCCCAAAGGCTGGGAGCTGGCTCAGCTCTTGACATCTGTTCCTCTTCCGCAGTAATCACTGGGAGGGGCCTTTGCATGTCAGGTCCCCTGTTACTGCCTGCAGTTTTGCAGTGTTCCCACACATATAAGCTGAGGTATCTGATTATTTTAAGGGCATGCACACATGCAGTTCCTACATTGTCTTTTATAGTGTGAACTTTTAGTCTAAGGGAATAATCTGTCAAAAATTGCCCTCAGCGTTTTACCAGTGGAGCTGAAAATACTCATTGCATAATTGACTGAAAGATGCTATATTTTCTGCCATTGTGTTTTGCTTTCATTGGTAAAATGGCGAAATTATCTTGATTCTAATGTCACAGTTACTGCTGACACAACACTGGCTTTGCTCCATTGATTTTACTTATTTATTCCAATGCCAAGTGTTTTGGGATTCTGGTCAGTCAACAGATTTTTGACACTGAATTTCTGGTCATTTCTGCATAGTTTACTACTGAGTATTCTTCACTAGCAGCTTTTGAAATTGCTGTTTCTATTGTTGAAGCTGTTTAGATGGGAGTTTTCTCCTTCCCAGCCAGGGTTCTCCCTTAGCTCAGCGATACAGGGAACTCCTAATCCCGTGTCTCTGACATCACAGTCCATTGCCATGGCAATGTCTGAGAGCTGTGCAGCCAACAGCCTGGTTTTCTGCAGGAACTATGTATGTGAAAGGATGAAATCAGAGGGAGCATTAACGCTGATGGGCTGTGCACTCATACAAATGTATGCAAAAAAAAAAGGCCCGTGGAAGAATGCAAAAGCCAGAAACCCAGAAGTGATTTGGGTTTTGCGTTTAAGGCATGGGCTTGAAGCAGAGGAAAATTCTACTTGGGAGTATCCAAAATTCCTAGCTCTTGGTCTTGTGCTGGACCTAGTATGACTTCATCCAGCCAGCATACTGCCAGTGCCTTCTATTCATGGATATTAAACTGGTAGTTGGCTTGGTTTGAGGTTGTTGTTGTTCATGACTTTCCTGTGCTTTTCCCAGATTTAGATAGTTGAAAGGCAAGAGAACAAGGCTCAGAACAAGGCTCCTTGTCTTTTCCCCTCTTGATGTTCTGTGGCCTTAATTATCTAGCAAACAGAAGAAATCATTAGCCTCTGGAATGATTCATTCAAATTATATTGCACTTTACCTTTCTTCAAGCTTTCTTCAGGTTCCCACTGAATTGAAAATATTCAGTAATGTCCTCTGATTTTTAAGATAATTTATTTTACGCTGCACTTAAGTGTCCTCCTCTGAAAAGCACTATCTGTCATCTAAGGAAAAATGCTTTTGCTGAAACCTGACCTGTTAGAACAGAATTTCCTTTGTTAAACTGCACTGATTTTATTGATTGTGCTTAAATGAAACCTATTGCAATTAGTCACATCTTTTCCATAGTTAATTTATAGAAGGAAAGTCTTTAGTCACATGTCATTTGGACATACATTATGATAGTGGAGCTGATTATGCATTACAGTTTCCTGATTCACAATACACACTAATGTGCAATCTTTGACAAAATTTTACTTTATTTTTGCACTTGTGAAGAAGTCTTTGCCTGTGGGAAGCTGTGGAAAAGGGCAAGAATACACTCTCTACACTTGTAATTCTCTTATCATGACCAGTGTGATCCTACTTGACACTGATATTTGGGTGAACCTCCCAAAAATGAAGGGTTGGAGTACATGACCTGATGTAAGCCGGTTGCATAAAATATGCCTGGACCCAGCAAAACTAATTTCTCCTTAAATAAAAATCCAAACTGCAAAATGTGCTTTCATCTGGTAGGGCAGCCTACTCTGCTGCATGAATTAAATGCACAACTTCCTTGATGACAACATTTTGTTTAAGGTGGTGAATTAATCTCTGCTTTGCCAATTTATGACACTATTTCCCTCTGGGCATCCCTTTAGGCTTATCTGCTTCTGCCAAGATATGTGAATTGAATTATCTGGTAATACTTGAGCTGCACATCTCATTCCAATAACTGGCCAATGGTCAAGCTGACTCAGCTGCTGCTGTGTGTTATACCCCTAAGCTTGTTACATTTACTTAATTAATTCATTCCTGCTTTCAGACTTTGGAAGCTGATAAGGAAAGGTTGCCCTTAGCTCAGTTCCTATTTCTTAACTTAAACATTTGATTAAATGTAATAATAAAATTACATTAGTCCTTTGAACTCATATCTACCCATGATTCAGAGGATTATAAGAAGTTAATCCAATCCTTTAAGGAGGTTTTTGAAGTTTTGAGGGTATCTTTTATCTCAGGGACACACATTGTTGGGTAAGCCCCCCTTCTTTGTCATTTTCTGATGGTGACCTCTAGCTTCACAAGGCTGGAGGGAGCGGCTGCAGCCACCTCATCTGCCAGCTGCCTGTCTCGGGCCCTTGAGCTGTGCTTGCCCATGGGTTCCCACACTGGAGGGGCTCATTCTGCCTTTCTTT
The DNA here is from genome assembly GCA_013400235.1 of Oriolus oriolus. Taxonomy (NCBI): domain Eukaryota; kingdom Metazoa; phylum Chordata; class Aves; order Passeriformes; family Corvidae; genus Oriolus; species Oriolus oriolus. Next base: position 68,490 of record VXBT01004380.1, read on the forward strand.
TTAATGAGTCCTCCAACAAAGCCCCTGCAAAATAGCTGTTCTGTGGAAGACAAATATATCATGTGCTTCTTCTTGCTTATGTGCTCTTTCACTTCAGTGGACTGACAACCGTCAATAAGCCCTGCATCTCCATCCAGTCCATGGATGCCACCGAGGTCATACTGTGTTGGCTGAGCACAAGAGGTTGAATATCCCTAAATTCCCTAGATGCCTGATGAATTAACACAGACAATTGACAAAAGAGAGACCTTTCCCTCCTCCCACCAAAAGTCACTTCAAAACCTGCACCTGGCCTAATCTTTTCTACTTGAACTAATTGCTATTTGCAGTGGCATATGGAAAAAGGCTCTTTTGCCCAGTAGTGATATTTCAGGCTACAAAGACATTTTGTATTACTTGTTCATTTTGGAGACTGCCTACACACTGCAATGATTTTCCTTTGTAGGAACAGTGGTTCTCAAAAAAAGAAAAGAGAACAAATAGCAAGTGACTCTGAGAAAGCAAGGGAATTTCCATATTTAAAGCTTCCTGAGAGAAGGACCAGAGAACATCACACTTTGCTCATCTTCTTGAATAATTCATATATACTTGCACAAAAATCTGAAGGAGTTTCTAGTCTATGTGGGCAGTGTGCAAAAGTGGAAGCTTTATTTATTTTTAAGTATACTTGTCAAATCGAATTTCCTTTTGGTATGGTATATGGTATATCACATGGTATGTGATGTTGTTAATATTTTACCAATAAGCTTTGAGAACACAGTTGATTGCTGTCATGGCCACAAGGCATCTATGCTATCAGCCTCTCAGAAGCCTGGTGTAGCATAAGCTGTTAATCCGGAAAATTATGCAGAAGAGGGAAGTACAATTTCCAAAAATGTTCATACAGTGGCTTATTATTCTTATGAATACTTACAAAAGCATTCAATCTTTCCATGAAGATACAAGGAAAAAATAAATTTATCTTTATGATACCCTAAAAAGTGCAGTTTGTGGCTGTTGTAAAACAGAACTTACCAAGTTTTCCTTACCCTAACATTCACCTGCTTTTTTCAGAGGACTGGATTCTTGTCCTTGTTCATCAACAGCCTGGAGACACCAGGTCTTAGCAAGGCACATCCAAGTCACTCCAGATGGTATTTGGCCCTGCACATCTCATGTCCTGGACAGAGGCTCTAATCTGCATTTGAGCTGTAACAATCACAATATCCTTTGTGGATACGTGCCAGTGTGGGACATAAAAGTTCCACTTTGTGTAGAGAAATTCAGGGTTCAGTGGATTAGATGCAACCTCTCCTCCTCTCTAAGGCAGCTTTGGTGTTTTTTTCAGGAATTGACTGGGGTAGGAGATTGGGAATCCCTCTTCTCCCCATCCACTGGAGCTATAACGCCATGGGGTTGTAGGGAACCTCATGCTGTACCCAGCCAGTGTTGAAATAGTTAAGTAAAATTATATGGGTCTGAGAAGAGGGGTTGGCAGAGCCTCACATGAAATGGTTGCATGATGGGAGTGTTCACCCAGGAGGTGGGTAGCATGCACGTTAATGTCCCCAGGCAGATGCTGGAGCTGTACCTGTTTCCTCCGTGAACAGAGATTAAATATCTGCCAGGCTTGTGGTTAGAAAGCAAGCAGGGCTTTTGTCTATCTTTTGAAAGGCAAAAGCAGTTTTGTTTTATGAAATCAAAGAGCCAAAGTCAGGAATCACTAGCAAAGACGGGCACTTCCCTGCGATTTGGTTCAAACTGGCCAAACACAAGCAGTGGGGCTTGCTTGTCAGGTCTTCGTTCCTCATGGGCAAGAGAGGTTAGCATCATAGTGCTGCACTTCCTATAAATCCCACTACAGGAGTATAACTATAGGGGCATCTCTTGGAGTTGGTGATTACAGTTTCCTCAGTTCAAAGCTCTTCACTTCTCTCTATATGGTATCTATCTACCCCAGGATAAAAACATGGATTTGTGAGAAGCAAGCTTGCACGGCAAGTTATGCTGCTGGCACCACACCCTGCTGAGTAACACACTCTGCCACTGGCTCACCCAAGAGAGCCAGTGGCATCAGGGAAAACAACAAACCATACCATAATCCCTTTTTCTGTGTAATGTGGTCTAAAACACACACAACCAAATCCTGCTCTTCATCCTGGGTGCGTGCCTCTCCCACATGGAACACTGGACACCCATCTCAGGGCATCCCACCTGATTGTCTTCTCTTTACTGAGCTCTACATCTCATATCTAACTCAAGTAAATTTAGACTGGTCAACTCTCTGAGGCCTTTTTATACTGAGATAAGAAGGGAGAGAAGGACAGAAAGTTTATCCCTCCAGCTTTGCCCTGGATTCCCTCCCAGGCAGGATGTCTGTTCCCTCTGCACATTGGAACAATTTGAGTTTAAAAGGCTGAAGTATGCCTTGTCGTGCAGCTAGTGTCAAGGCTGACATTACATACTGTACAGGGATTATCTTGATGTTTCCTATCGACTAAAATGCCTTTTTGATGTAAAACAGATTAGTCTGATTTCACTTCCCACCTTCATTACAACGGCTGTCCAACCACCACACAGCACTCCGGCGTGGCGTCTGAATTCCTTGCTCTAGTAATTACATACAGCAGTGACTGGATCAAATTTGCTATTCCTATGATTCACCTGTAACAATGATCTTTGCCAGCACTTCCTTTTTATTGTAGATAGATCATTTGAAGCATTACCTAGGCCATTTGACCTTCAGAGAAAGAATACTTGTCATCATTAAGTTAGTATCAAAAGGAGAGGGCTGATAACATAAAGATTATAGATATATCTTTGTGGATTAGGGCTTAATAGAAAAAAGCTCACAGAATTCCTCATTTGTTCCATCCCCAGTCATGCAAGGCACTAAGCAAAACTGTATCTTGTGGAAATTGCTCCGTATAGGAAAAATGGGAGACAATTTAGAAAGCTTTGGCACACAGCTCAGTTCAGCGTCTGAAAGGGAATGGGAGAGGCTTAGTGGGGCTAAAGAAGCAGCAGAAGAACTCTGGCAAGCTCATGGTCCACAAAGAGATGGGAAATTAACATGTTTTAGAGGTAGGTTTTAAAATTCCATTTGAGTATTCCTCCATGGGTGCTGTTTTTGTTCAATGCCCAATAGATCACAAGGAAAGGTTTTTACTGACCTCACTGGGCCTTTAATGAGGGGTATAACCACTGGATATCTTTGGTGCTTTCTTTCCCTGCCTGCAAATTGTATTTATTAATGGCAGCTTCTTTTGCTCTCTTTAGGGTTGGTGGTTTGTAAATAGAAATGTAATGATTGAAATAGGTTCATATATAATGGTGAGCCCAGAGGCCCAAAGACTGATAAAGAAAAGAGAAAAAAGGAGGCATTGAATCTTGCTACAAACCTGTTTTCTGAGTGATTTATGTATCCCATGGCAGCTGTGGAAAGCTAAGACAATGTTAGAAACTCTGGTTTGATAAAGCATTTGTATGAAGAATAGTTCTTACAGTGTTTGTAGAAGATTGTCATGGCTTAAAAATGCAGTGGCAGCCCAAGAAGTGGCTTTGAGTGCAAACATGAGAATCCCTCTGTTTATGACACCAATGGCTGTGCACGAGGAACAAGGCCAAAAAGCATCCAAAATAGTCATTTGAATAACAGCAGGTTAGAAATGAGATCAGATTAGAGATAAGTAGGAAATAAACACTGGGCAAAGAGCAAAAGCAGAGGAATTCAGAGGAGGCATCCAGCAAAAGAAACTTTATTTTAGCAGGATGTCACCTTTTGGTCTGAGGGTTATCTTAGGTGAGTGCAGCCACTATCCACTGTGATTGCACACATATAACTTTCTGCAAACTACGAAAATAATTCTTTACATCTTTCTTTCTAAGTCTATTTCACTCAAAAAGTATTGTTTTCTGGGTTTCTTTCAAAAAAAGTAAGATTGAGGACAGCAGCTTTATGTTGGAAGTTTAGTCTTGTGTCACGCAGTAGCTACATGCATCCTTCCATGGATCTTGGCTGATCAGACTGAAATAAGTAACAGAACAAGAGCACACAGCAGATACTGTGCAGGCAGACACCCAAAGGCCCTGGTCTCTATAGCATCCACAGATGTGCTGGTCTTGTCTTTCCTTCCAGCTCAGCAGCATTTCAAAATCACGTGTTTCTGTCTGGTCAGTTCCCTTTGAGGTAGCACTTTGGAATTCCTTTAAAATATCTCATTCAACATCAAGCTCCATGCAAAGACAAAAGATATTGCTTCTTGAAGGAAACAGTTTTTCACTAGGGGATTATATGACTGCTGTTATTACCTCTCCTCCTACAGCTCTTTCCCAACATCATATTTCTTGTAATGTTTTAAGGGGCCTGAAATGCTAGTTTCCACTTCAATATATTTGCAAAAAAAGTTGATGCTATAAATCTTTGTTCACAAATAATGAGATCATGAGACCTAGAGAGGTACTTCTATGAAAATGTCAGATAAGATCAAAGAGGTCTAGGGGACCTGATTTTGGAACATTTTTCTTCCTCTTTTTAACAAGGCTAAAACCAACAGAAGTTAAAATTTGACACAAACTGCGAGGAGTTAGTGTAAGGCATCAACTGGTAATAAAAAAAGAAAAATCTTCTCTTTCTCTGGCAAAGATCTGGTATACATAAATTGGGTGAAATCAACAGACAATTGAAACCAAACATGTTGTACATAGTTTCCATTCGGTTTTTATGACTGAACTAGCAGCACAGCCGAGTTCAGAAGTCAAAAAGCTTGAAAAACTGCTAATATCTGCCCTCACAGATTCTTTTTAAAAGACATTGTGTCATCATCACAATCTCCTATAGCATCTTTATGAAAGAATTGTTGATGGGGTTTGGAAAGAATTACCCAGCAAAATATTACTGCAAAATAATGTCATCACATTCACTAAAACAAAGAGAACTGTATGTTCCACTAGAAAGTTCATGTTGTCTACTGAACATGTTAGCAGGACCCTTCTTATTTTCACTGTCATCTTGGTGCCTACAAAGCACCAGACTTTACCTAAGATCTGCTCAAAGACTTCCTGCAGCCAGTTCCAGTGTCACCTGAACACAAAAATCCATATTTCAACATTTCAGTGTGATGCTTTGCTGACGGTAGGGAAGCATTGCAAGCCAGTTGATAAATGGCTGCTGAGAGATGGAATGGTCTTGCCACCAGAACAGGGCTGTGCCCCCAGAAGGAAATGTCATTCTGTTAAGCAGTTGGATTTTCTGTGTTCTTTTAACAAAGTTCATGGGAATTGAACACCACCCTCTTTTTGATAGAAAGATAAATGGGCCAACAGCTCTTGGCCACTGTCATGTGGGAGTGAGCATGCACGAGGCAGACATTTACAAATGATATTTGTAAAAGTTATTACATGGGGAAAACCTTTTTCTTCATAGCTCTAGACTGGTCTCTGTTGTTTCCTTCCTCTTCTTCCTCTCAACAAGGAGTTTACTTCAAACACAGATGGCACATGTGTGTCTATATGGCTTTAGCAGTGACCTATCTTTCTATGTAAATCAATGCTTCGAGTCAGATCACATAGTTACAGTTGGGTATTTTTACTCAAAAATAGTTATTCCTGGAAAAACTGTTGGTAACCAATAATCAGGCATTCCTCTTTTTCAAGCCATAGAAGCTGAGAACTGCTATAAATCAGAGGCATCAGCTTTTATCTGAAACCGCCTCCACTCTGAAAAGCTGTGATACTTTATTCCAAATGTAGGCTTGTCACCATAGAGATAAGATGAATTCAAGGATTTAAGACTTGCCAGAAAATACCATGTACCATATTTAAGATAAAGCTTTGTTTGCTTAAATCAGCAGTGGAAGCTGAAACTGCAAACCAGCATCTAACAAAGACTGGCCAAAGCAAAGAAAAGATTCACATTCTTTAAATAAAAACTATCTGTTTCTAACTAAGAAGAGTGTAGGTACTGAAGCTATGTTTGTCCTCAGACCTCTTTAACAGCTATAGTTACTGTGTATTTTAGTGACTGAGACACGTAAGTATTTGATTTTTTGGGCATTTCTTTCTCCCTTTTTCTCCACCTTCAAAAATAAATGTTCGTCTTTGTTTTATTTTAATTTATCCCTTAACATATTAAAATCTATCTGGTCTTTTTCTCAGGAGCAAATGAAATCTAATCAGTTCTTTTTGATGATATATAAGGTGTTGTTTGAGATGGTTTTTTGGATGTAACAGTCCCTCTGTTCCTAGAAATTTCTTTACTGCACCCAGATTTGAGCTAAGTATCCCTAAATCACAGATATACTTCTCTCTCCCTTATTACCCGTGAAAGAAAAGCTAGAGTTTTCAGATGTGCCTTGGGAACTGAGACACTGCTGTAACTGTGACTCATGTTATTGAAGCCTATTCACGGCTAAAACATTTTTGAAAATGAGCTTTCTTTTGAAAATGATGCTTCTGAGGAAATTCAGTGCTCTGGAAAACGTTGCATTGTCATGAGGCACGCTGCCCCTCAAAGTTGAGAAGAAGTTTTAATGCAGCGTTCTCAAGGAGGATCTGGGAGAGAGGGAGACAGCACCATCTGTCCACCACAAGAAACCTCTGGTACCCAAAAAGCCACTGTGTTCAGTGGGGATTGCTGCAGGCTGAGAAAAGTTTAGCTGCCCTTGCAGGCACTGCCTGTGGCCACACCAGTTGCTGCATGCCTACACACAGAAGAAAATTAGGGCATCCTGGAGCCAGTCCCCTCTGTCCCAGGCTCTTGACACAGTATTTGGGGATTGCCCATCATCCCCAGCACCAACTGCTTGGCCAGGGTTGTGGAGAAGGGCTGCAAAGTGAGCGGGCACACAAGTGGGGCTTCTGGGCTCACAGGGCTTGCTTGCTTGGTGTTACTGTTACAAGTTAATAGTATCAAAATTAATAACAACAATAACAAAAGAATTCAAATTTCTATTTTTAGCTGTTACCCCTGCAGTGCCATAGATACTATAGTACACAACACCAAGTATGATGAAGTCCTCACATCAGAACTAGGGGCTCCCTTTTTAATCACAGTAAAGCCATTTTAACAAACTTTGGCAAGCTCAGCAGCGATGCAAATACTCCAAGTGGTGCAATAAGTGTTTAGGAGAGGGGAGAAAGAGCTTAAAATTCATTTAAATTGAAAAACAGCAGTCATGCATTTCTCTAAACGACTGTTTTCAGTACCATAAGCCACATCCTTTCAAATTTCCTCTGCTTGGCCACATCATTGGAATGAAGTGTCATACTTGGTTAAGTCACTTTGACATCATCCTGATGATGTGTCAAGCACAGGAAATTTGAAAGGACAGGGCTCAGTAAGGTCTTACTCTAACTTGCCTTCTTTTGACAATTCCTCGCTCCAACCCCACACCCTCCCTGCTCCTTTTTTCAAATTCAGTGTTTCTGAGATTGGTTAACTCTTAAAATCCCTATGGTGAGGCTAATACTGTCAAAAGTGTGCAAACAGCACTCTGCAGGTCTCCTACCTTCCTTTCAAAGCCAGCATTTTCAAGGTGTCCAAATATTTATGATGATGGGTCATAAAATGCATCAGTTACATTGAATTTGTCAGAAAAAACCTGCAAGTGAACCTCAGCTGTGAAGATGCGTGTGGCTGCAGCTCAAGAGAGTAGGAGTGGAAGAGCTCCAACAGACTGTGAGCCTTCAGCCCAGATACATCAGGCAGCTGGTGGAAGCAGAGTTCATTGCATAAACTGATTCATAACAAGCCAGTGAGGTTTTTTCCTTCAAATACAACTAGTGGGAAACTGCTCCAAAAATTTACATTTCTGTGTAGGAAGCAGTGTACACAGCTCTTGTGCCAGAACTGTCCATCAGCTGAAATAGCTCTGATGCTCTGGTTTCCTCTCTACACCCACAGTGTACTTAGGGGAAACAATCCTACCTCTTCTCCATCTTCACCTCGATGACCTAAGCAAGCCCCATTACATTTTCTCAGGAAGTAGTCTCTCCACCCTTTTGAGAAACCCTTCATTTAATTATTTTCAGTTTCAGTGCTTCTTTCTTAATAATAGATGAGCAGGAAAGAAAACAGAATTCCCTGTTTCTGAAGGTTCAAACTAGCCAGACAGATGGAGGCAGACCTGTGTCTTTGCTCCCTCAGTGCAAGGGCGTTGCTCTCAGTTCTGTTACACATGATCTCACTTCTAGTGCACCAGTCCCCAAGGTTATCTATCTATTTCTTTCCAATTCTTTTAATGCTTTCCAGTTTTATGTCATCAGCAAATATCTCTCATTTGCTACTTTTTTCCGTGCCAAGGTCACTAATGAAACAATTAAGTCAATAGGTCCTAAGGTCAATCCATCAAACAATAGATTTCCTCCCACCTGATAATTTCCTTTTCAACAGAAGCTGTTGTGAGGTGCCCTTTAGGCAGTTCTCTGTTGACCTTATAGTTATTATACTAATTCTCAGCTTCTGCACATAATGTAACCTTTTTCCCTATGGCTTCATATCAAATATTTACCTGAAATTCAGATTAAATGCTGCATTTCCTTTGTCTACAAAAGCATTTTTATCATCTAAGAAATATACTTGCTTATCCTTGCATGATTCAGTTTTGTTAAAGCCATGCTCCATTTTATATTGATTTATATTTCTCGACTTACACTTTCTTTCAAAATTTATGCCTATATTTTGTATTCTGTTGAAGTCGAGTTAGTTGTCAATGGGCTACTTCCATCTTTTCACAAGGATTGCATTAGCTATGCTCAACTGGAACGCACAGTGCTGAACCACTGTAACCAATACAAAAGCTGATACTCAATCCCCAGTTCCTTGTGCCAGGTCTTTCACAGTCACTGGAGAGAGATTGTCTGGTTCCGAGATTTCTGCTTCAACTTCAGCTGTGTGCATTTTCAGCTTGAGCCTCTCACTTCCATTACCCATCCTACTCTATTTCACTGTTTTTGTTTTTAAAAAGGCTGAGTTTTGAAACTTTACCTGAATTACCACTGAGTTCTCTACCATCTTCACCCCAGTGGGGCTTCACATTTTCTTCAATATTATACATGTAGTTAAACAGCTTTTTGCTTGTTGTCTCAAGTTTTTTTCCCATGGTGTAATTCAGATTGAATTTCACTGATTCTCACTTTACCTGTGTATTTCCTGACATCTAATGTAGCTCATTTTGCTGATCATTCAATTTTCCATCCTGAGAAGACTTTTTTAAAAACCTCAATATATTCTTTAAGGTGTGTATTAACCACTTTCTGTCCAGAGTGCTTCCCCACAAGTTTACAAAGATTTTTCCTTTGCTTATGATACAGAGTCCAGATAGGCTTCATCCCTTTGACTTTGAGTAATTCTATGTTTCCTCTTCACTCAGGTCTTTGATTTCTTTTGGATAGCTCACTAATTAGGTACCTTCATTTCTGAGCCTTTATCTACTTGAAATCTAAAACCTTAATTACAAAACTGCCTTTATTTACAGTTAAATTGTATTTAAACTAAATCAACCCATGATCCACTTGAAACAAGTTTTAATTTCTTATCACTTATAAAAACAAAGTGTAATTAAGGGTGCCCTCTTGTTTAATGAACTTTATCTTAGTTGATAAAGAAAATTGTCTGCTATCATACTCAGGAAAACCTGGACCTTACCCTTAATATTAATATTTATTTTTCATCCTATATTTTGGCATAGCGTAACAGACAGTAGACATACTCCAAATGGATTTATCCATGCTTTGTGATTGCTTACTCCTTTATGGTCTCTTACAGTACAGCATATAATGTTACTCCATCTCAGGTTTGTCTAAAAATACATTTTTTTCTCACAAGCACTTCAATATCCCTGCTCTCTCTTGACAAAGCATCTTAGATTTTTGGTGAAAGGTGATTTAGGATCCTCAGATCCATATTCTGTATTCCTTTTTTTCAGGGACAACCTGGATATTTGAGTTATCCCTTAATTTTCACTGGTCTAGTAAGCGGGCTAGAAGCTGTCCTTTTGCTAACAGTGCCATCACTCGTGTGATTGCTCTCAGTATGAACTTCCCATTTTTCCTCCTTTCCATTTTTCCCTTCAGAGGCTGGGGAAGGTTGCTGAGTATCTTTCTATTTTTATAACCACGGTCTTTAGGCCTGGGTGCTCAGAAACAATGGGCCTGTAGCACATAGAGCATGTTGCTCTTGTTATCAGCACTCCTCAGCTCAGCTCCGTGGCCAGCTCAGGGTTTCAAACAAGTGACTCCCTCTGGGCTTGCTCTTCATCCTACACTGATACAGCTGCTGTGTTCTGCTTCAGACTGGCAGTCACTGACCATGTATAATCCCATCCTTCTGGGTTTATAGCCACGTACCAGCTGGCTTTTCTTCAATGGTTGGCTGCATCTACCATCAGCTCAGCAGAGTACCCAGAACAGCCCTGACTCATTTCCAGAGACAACCAAGTGGAAGATACCACCTACACCACCTTTAATGCAAGAGATGAACAGTGGACCAAAGGATCCCTTTATTTTTCTACTATTTACACCACTAGTTATTTGTAATTTTCACCAGTGTGAGAGGTTAGTCAGGGCCAGTGTTTTCAGACCTGAATAGAGATATTGCAGACTCTAGCTATAGGTAGGAGATACCTCTAGTGTAGCTTCCCTCTCTTTCTCAAATTATTACTAATTACACTGTTAAATAATTTTGATAAGCAGGCTACATTCAGCCCTTATATTCAAAGTGCCCTCTGCCTGAACCCTTCAAACCTGGCACAGAAATTTCTAGTAAAGTTTACAATACAAATGGTTTATGGAAATAAAGTGGCACTAGGAATGTTTTGACTAACTGTGCCAGTTCAAACCCACATAAGTCATACAAGGAATTGTTATGGTTTGAAAAGAGCTGTTTGCATTTTATTTTTTTAAAGCATTAATTAAATGATATATAAAGCTACTAGCATCTTAGGTCAGGGAGAGTGCCAAAATGGACATTATAAAAATGTTCACTTTGGTATTAATTCTGTGTTTATGGGGCGTCTCATGTCTCTAAAACCTCCCTAGACCGCTATTAATCATAACATATCAAGTACATTCATCACATATTTTTCCTGTCATACACCAAAGAATGTCTTCTTAATTAAAGGGGTGAAAAATTGGAAAGGTTCCTTTTCTCCCCTATTGTTTTGTAGAAGAGGAAATGATAAAGTTCAAATGGTAAATCTGCTCCTTTCCAGAAAAATGTTCTTATTGGGAAAGCAGACTTTTGTCACATTAAAAGCAAAACAGTTTTGCAAAGTTTGGCCCAAATCTGGCTTGGGTTGCTTGCTCATCTAGTTCTTCTGAACTCAAGTCACTGCAAAAGCAGGATTTGGCCTTTTAGCACTTGTGCTGCAAAATCCATGACTGTTATTAAAGGCATTTTAATTAAACCCAGCATTAAAACGATATTTTTCTTTCAAACCATCTATAACCAATAATTAGCAGCAAGGGGTTTTTCAAACCTCAAAAGAAATTGTTTGGGTGATATGCTATACACAGTTTATAGATTTAAAATCCCTGGGGTTTTGTATTCTGGGAAAGAGAAGACAAATCTCCATCTTAAAGTTAAATGGGTTGAGTTTTCTGTTCATTCCCTACTGGACAGTTGTCCACATCTCAAAAGCTGAATGTAGCCTTAATTCATGACAGCTGTTTTCTTTACAATAGAATTGACTTTTATATAGCTCCATTCATATTTGAGGTGTCCCAAAGCATTTAACAATAAAGAATCACTGCCAGCTTTCGTGGCCACTACAGCACATCAGAGTTTCGTTTGAGGAAGGTCCCTGGGATGTGGGTCTTTAGCTGTGGGTGATGCTCTGGGCGTGGAGACCACCAGGGTAGAGGTTTTGCACTCAGCAGCCCCTTTCTCAGCTACGGGAGGCAATACTGACAGGACCCTGGGGTTAAGTTCGCACCAATTCAGAAAGTACAGCAAAATGCCCTTTCCTTTAATATCTCTGAGCAATGACACCCTTGGCCAGTTCTACAGGCATCACTCTGCTAAATTTCTGTGCTTTGTATGTTTTTCGGCCAAAATGTGAGCCAACAATATTCTGCCTTGGATCTGCTGCAAAGGCTGTCTTGCATTAGTCTGATTGCATCAGATCTTTACAGCAGAGCAGGCTGAGCAGAGCAGGGCAGGTAGGATCCTTCCACCCTGAACAGTGGTGATGCCATCATACCACAGAGAAATCCTGGGTTAGTCACTACCTGCTTATCAGAGTCTGTCCATGCATATCTGCTAAACATATCTGGGTCTCTAAGATGAAGCATCCATCTTAATCCTTGTCAATAGATAACAACCCAAAAGTTGCTGTTCTACATCTCACATGCTTCAGTTTTAAGCACTGCCTTCAAATGGGAACAGCAGAAACATGTATGTAAGTCCTGAGGTTTGAAGGCAAAATAACTTGGAACAACAGGTATGAGAAAGAAATTTCTCTTAGATGCATGTTTACTTCTAGCTAGGAATTCATTGTAGTATAATAGTTCTGTGGTCACACAAGGGAGTATTCCACAAAATAAATACCTGAGAACACAGGTAATGAGTTGCTTCTGAGCTCACCACCAGGCCCTTGCTATTGCAGACAGTCACACTATAAATCAGCTGTACAAGTAAGGGAGACAATAAATACCTCCAGAAAGAATAAACCAACCTATCTGCCATCTACACTCACACAGCTTTCCAAAACAGAGGATTGCCCAAAACCAGCTTTGGTTGCTGTCAGTTAATTCAAATAATAAAATTGAAATCAGAGTGGGGTAGGGCAAACTCTTTCAAGATAAATACATAATTTACAGATTCACAAATTACATCAGAGGGTTTCAAACCAACAAACAACTTATACCAAGCTGTGCTCTGGAGCATAAACCCAGGGAATCCAAATTCGTCCCTGCTGTGATTCTGTGAAAGCAGTGAAGCTGCACTAGGGCTTTGTAATACCAGTTTTATTGCATAGGAATAGGTTCATCTTTAGAGGCCACAGATGGATTTTAGCTATCATGAAAAAAGTAATTTTCAAGAATGGCTGTCCAAAGGGACCTTTCTGCAAAAGACCTGAAGAGAAGCTCGCATCACCATTACATGTTCAAAATAAATCAACATGATAAGGAGCATGATTAAGGATAAGTGCAGACCTCATGGTGCCAAAAAAGATTTGGAGACCAAAGCCACATGTGAGCATGAGATCATGAAAAGGAGGGAAGAAGAAAAAGAACATACAATGAACAGACACCAAGTAGTTTCATGGCTGGAAGAATCATAATCTTATTGCCTGACCTCCAACAAAACCCACTGCAAGAATACAGTGGGGAAAAGCAGAAGTGAGAATGAGCTGGGATAAAAAGAAGAGAAAAGCATGAAGCTGCTCTGAGTAAAGAGGGTAAGAAGAAAGCAAGGTCTCAGCAAAGGCATATGCTAGAGCCCCTTCCAAATACACATATTGCCCAAGGCTGATGCTGTTTTCCAAAAACCTTTTTCCCATTTCCTGTGTTACGCTGAAGGGTGCAAAATGCACTTTTAATCTTAAAAGGAGCCACTTTTGCTTCCAGGAACAGAGTAGTCCAAGCTTGGCTCAAAGACTGTGAATTCTTTTTACTTGTCCTGTTGTAGGTAGGTTTTAATGGGTGATGACATTCATCTGTTGTAGCAAAGGATAAGTAAGATTGTCCATTCCTATTTTTCTCACAGGAAGAAATCCAGATGTGCATTCTTAGTATTATCTTTACCCTTATTCTGAAAAATTCCCATTCACCTCAAAAGCTTGCTCAGCCAACACAGGGTAAGGATCCAGGCTGTGTCTTAACAGCAGTTTAATGCTGCAAACCAGCAAATGAATGGGGAGATAGACGGAAGTGAGCTGTCACTTACTGCAAGGCTCTATTCTCCTTTGCAGTTTCCTACTCTCTTTTATCACTGACCGGCTCTTTAGGACTTATGTTTTCGGTCTCTTTGGGTGGGGTTTGTCACACTAACTGAAATATGGTCATCCCAGGCTGTTTAAAATCTCTCCGTAGAAAGATGTATCCATCTGTGGAGGGTGAGTCACCCCATTCCACTGGAGATAGCTGGGATACAATGCCCTCTGGGGGTACTTATTTTTCTCTACTGCTTATAAGGGAAAGTTGGATAATTCTTAGATATACAAAGCTGGACAAGATTAATCCCAAACTTTGTAAGCAGATATATTAATACAATCAAATGAAAAGTAAAAAAAACTTTTTGCAGCTGTGCTGTACATACATTTCTGTCTTTTCCTGCCCGTTCCTTGGCTTCTCATCTCTTTGGTGCTTAAGTTGTAGATATCAACAGCTCCTGTGGGAGAAAGGAAGAAGTGCTGATTGTCTCCTAAACAAAAATGAAATTCACAGCCACACACCTAGTTTGTTAAGTATCCATTAAAAAAATTGCAGTTCCCTACAACTTCCCTGTTGTATGTAGAAATAAGTGGCAGTCTTTGCATGTCGTTTGGGGCCTTATCCATGTACATGAAGTTTTCCAGTCTCCTCAGAGTTGCTCACAGGTTTTAAGGCATTCAAGGACTGTAGGGTAATGACCTCCACGGGCCACTGAATGTGGAAATACCCAGTCCTACAGCTTCGTGGCCTTTTAAGCTAAGATCATAACCTTATTAATTAAGACTAATCTTAAACCCCCAGAGAAAATGGCAAAGGGCAAAGGAGCAGAAGTCTCCTCGTTTGCATTTGGCTCTGGCCATGCACTGTACACTGGCCCTTCAATTCCTTGGCATCTAGGTCATAAATAAGCCTGTCCTTAATCTGAAGTCCCACTGAAACCAGCTGGCAGGGATGTCCCCAAGCATCTGCTACTGAGTGCTCTCATGGGCATCCCAGGGGATGGCTTGGACTGCAGTCTGACTCAGCATCAATGCTCTTTCTCTCTGCTTTGGATGAATTTTGTTGATTTAGATCTTAAGGGTGCATATCACGATTTACCAGCAGCCAGTGAGGGTCATGTTCTCCTTTCACAGCGCGTAATTAAAGTAATTTTTCTAGCGTAAAGCTAAGATTCTGGATTAAACCCAAGTGGCAGCCAGCATCATGTGATGTAACTTAATTATCTTACTGCCAGCTGTGCTTTGCTAAGCATCTGGCCTTCGGTCTTTCAGGTTGAAGCTCCAAGTTAATTACAAATAACATTGGGACTGAGATGTAGCCTAATTGCACTTACCTCCTAAACATTGTTTAATCGGTTTGGAAACACTAATCTATACACCACAAAGTTTATTGGTCATGTTAACTGGCTAAATCTGTAATTGGAAAGATGGAGGGAACTGGCTAATTTAACTAGACAATAGAATTTAAAAATCCAATGGCCAGATAATCCTGTTGTTGATATCGTAAAGCTCTACTCTATCCTTTTCCTTTTAAAAACATCTTTACAATTAAGATTTGTTTACAATTAAGGCTGATTACTCTAAGGCTGATTACTTTCAGTGCTGCAGAGAAAGGTTTTCCTCTCTCCCTCTCTTCTTTCACTGAAGTGTGGCAGAGGCAACATGAAATGCATTTGTGGATTCAGAAATGTTTATAGTAGGCAGAGCCTTCAGATTAGCATGACACATGGAATTTGTGAGCTGTTAGATTCGATTTCAAAGCATTAGGCTAGGATTTCACATTTTGTTTTTATAAAATGCAAATAGACTGCAGTTGCTTTGTTATTAAGATGGATTTGAAATGCTAGTCAGGGAGCAGATATGGAACTCATATCCCTTACACAAGTCTTGCTTCCTGGAATGGATTTTTTTTTTCTTTTTTCTTTAGAACTTCTCCCAGATGCTAAGTAAACTGCTACTGTGAGACAGGCCAACTAAAAAGCCATTCCCCAAAAGGAAAAAAGAGTTAAGGAATGAATGAACTCAGAATGAGGGCACACAAGTTATTTTCGAAGAACTTGCATGAAGGAAGAAAAATCCAGCACACACTGGCCGCAGAGCAGTCACTGGTGTATGCAGAACTCCTCTGCATTAGGGCTTAAGGCAAATGAGATGTCCTGTCTGGCAGCAGAGATCCTTCTCACTCCTTATGATCATACCATGACTCCCAGAGATACATGCAGGACTCATTGCTGGTGTAGGTAAAGAAGTAGAATCCCAGTGTCCATGGCACAGGGAAGCCAGGGAGCTCCAAAGCACAGTGCCAGCGTTATTGACTGTCCTGAGCACTATGGTATTCCTTTGGCTATGAGGAAAGGACATAATGGTAAGTGTGCCTGACACCTGAAGGTCTCCCCGAGGCCAGGTTAGCTGTGTCCTGAGAGCAGGCATCCCCATGGATGCACTGCAAGAAGGCATTTTCCAGAGGACAGGCAGTCACAGGAGTGAGCACACTCCTTATCCTGCCACACCCATCCAAAGAGATTTGCAGGAGTCTGCCACAAGCAGATGACAGACTGTGAAACAGCTGCAAGGACAAGAGGCAGGGAGGTCCCAGGTGCTCCCAGATTGAGCCAGAAGAAGAAGGTGGAGTGGCCTTTACAGTTACTTTGTGCTGTCATCGTATTTCTGGCCCTCAAACTGCAAGCAACATCTCAAATGTAATTTTGGACTTCAAGTTAGCTTCTAACTGGAATCTATGAGGCAAAAAATCTCCATCTGACAAATAATTACACAACCCAGTTTTCTAACAAAAAAAGACTAACATCTGCTATAAAGAGCCTTTCCACGGTCGAAACTTTTAGTCCTAGTTTTAGTCAAATATTATGGGAATGCATGCACACACCTGGGGATTGCCAGGAATTTCAGAGAGCTTTCAGCATCCCAGGTTACCCATTGTAACACATGATAAACAGGAAAGGTAGAACGATCAATTTACTTTCTTGATAATTGTGCCTATAAATAAAACAACAAACACTTAAAAAAAAAATCCTCCCTGCATATTTCAGACATAGTGTTGTCTAAAAAGGCTGGACCAGCCAGTAAGGCTTGCTGGTGCATGCTGACATGCCTGCAGTGGGTAAGGAAGGAAGCATGACTGAGCGTTTCTATGGAGATTAGAAAGAACAGGCCTTGTTTCCTTGGCATAGCCTTAATTAGCAAATGCTTAAAGTTAGGAAGATGTGTTGTTTCTACAAGGACATTTTGTTCCAGCAGAGGTTGTGTTTTCCTCTATTTGCTCCGTCTGTGAGAGGCTGAGAGGGCAAAGGAATACAGAGTAAACAAGAGCTTTCTGTTTTTCACATCCACAACACGTGCGGAGAGGTGCCACACTGCAACGAGACCTGGAGTCTGAGAATGTGCTTTGGCACAGCAGAACAAAACACATCCTTTCTAAATCAACAGTGTGATTTCTCAAAGTTGAAATTAGGTTTTCAGGATATATTTCTTTGGCCCTCCCCTGAAATTACCAAAAGGAGAGAGAAAGGCTAAATGAAATGGAGTCTGATGCATCTATGTACTTACAGATACTTCTGGAAAGATGCATAGATCTATATGCAGATATAGCCTGTAAAATTAAGACCATAACCCCGTAACTTATTTCACTTGCGAAATCAACCAACGTTTTGTCATCTGTTCTTAACTGTTAGTCTTGTTCTGGGCTGGAGCAAGTGATCTGAGGGAAGGGGTGTCCCTTGAAACCTTGATGCAAATTCCCTGAGCCTCATGGAATGGAGACAGCATGTCCTTAAACCTGAAAAATTCTGCTTCCCACTTCAGCTGTGGTTTATTAAACCACTTTCTGATGCTGGGTCAGGATGGAATTTGTTATGTTGGAATGAGACCCGTTCTCAGACAAAACTTTAATTTTCTCCATTTTCCCTTTCACAGCAGATTTACATCCCCAACCTTTAGCTTGATAAAATCATTTCTGCCCTTTTGCTTGTGCTTATAAGGAGGCACTTTCTCAAAATTCAAGTCCTAACTACTTTTTATAGCTCCAAAATGCAATACAGATTCTACTCCTGAGCACTGAAGTAATATTTTAGCAGAGTGGGGCAAAATTCCAGTACTCAAGTGAATTAGAGAGATGTATGTGTAGATCCGAGCTGTTTGTATGCTCTCTTTGAAGTGTGCTGAGACCAAGCCAGCCTCTCCTAGCTGTCCTGTCATTTCTCTTACACTTTATACCCAAGCTGAGGTATGGAAAATATTGATATTAAAAGTCTATAATGGCTCTCATTGTTACTTCAAAAGTCCTACCTTTCCAAAGTCTTCATGTTCAGCCAAGCTTGAAAGATATAGATGTCTTAAAGAAAAAAATTATCCTATCCTTTCCTTCCGCTTCTTGGCTGCATTTTCTAACCGCTTTTCAGGGAAATATAGTATTTCAAATATCTCACAGAAAAAATATGACTCCTCCCAGACTCCTGAGGCCACTCTCACAGGTTGTCTGTGGATGCTACTGCTCCTTGAAAGGAGCTGAGCAGTGGGACCAGGCTGACTGACCCAGCATGAAGAAGTATCAGTTAAGCCTCAGTTGCTTTTATAAGGGGTGGATTTGGACTTCATGGCAGACCACTCAGAAAATGGAGCAAGTAAGCTTGTCTAGCCACATCCTTTGGCACTGACAGTGATCAAGGGACAAGAATATTCTTGGCTTCAGTCTCTCAGCCTAGCTTGTATCCCTGTACTGCTTTTGCTGTCCTCTAATGGATAGAAGTCTATGAAGCTCTGCACAGGCAAGATCTGGATCTCTGCCCATGTCCCATTCCCAATATCCTTTAGCCAGGGCATCAGTGCTCTGTTGTGATCTAACAGTCGCTGGCCCTGGAATGCAAGGCACTTCCTGCTGTTTTTTATGGGACTCTGAGGAGAAGCCCTGCTGCAGGATGATAACACTAAAGTGCGATTCCCCGGGGACATTGCAGTCACAAGCACGAAGTAAATGACCCACCACACTCCTACTTGTGTGATAAAATACTTTACCTGTGAACTTTGCACACTGCTTTAATATTTCCTCTTTCATCTCCCCCTGCTTTTTTAAAGCTATGTGGTTTACCTTCACAGGACATCTGTGGGTGGTGGGCGGCCTATAAAGGGCAGGAGAAAATGCCTAAGGATTACAGGACTCAGTTCCACTGCCAGCACAGATTTCATCAGCTGCAGAGCCAAAGCAGCAGAGCTACAAGACCTTGCTCTCTCATGTTCAGGCATAGGTGGGATCTGCTGCAACTTTATGTGATTCATATTTACCTTTTGGAGGTGCACAAGACCATTGCTTCTTGGTGTTGTGTCCAATAGACATAAACCCATACAAAACAAGAGGGAGTTTATTCACAGTCTCTGCCCAGAGGTGCAGAGGATTTTATCCTGGCTGTATGCTGGGCCATAGCTGGGAGGAGGTGGTGAAGGGGAAATCACTTGCCATGTGACAGAAGATGTGTACAGCACTGATTCATGGGAATTTTCCATCTTCTCTTTCTCATGCAGCACTTCAGCTTTTCTTTTCTTTGTCACAGGTGCAGGACAGTGTAACAGCACTTCTGCAAATACAACTGTTATGTGTGTTGAATGCCAGATTCAAAGAAAAAAGTCAGAAGACTTTGGTAGGCTTCATTAGTATTAGTACGTCATTAAGGACACGTAGCTCCAGTACTGCATCAATATGTGCAATACGTTAAATAAGAGAGCTCAGGGCAAAGGCTTGAATGCAGCACCTCAGTCTGTGGTGTACTGTGAGCTGGATTATGTCTTGCAGGGAACTGTCCTTCACTGAAGATACTGCTACAGACTGCTAAGCACATGTTTCCATCCGAAACAAAGGCAGCTCAGGAATTTGAATGTTGTGGGAAGACTGGCTTTGTCTGGGTATTATTTTGGGGAAGAAATATGTGTGGGTAGACAGGAGGCAGTTCAGGTGGGGAAAGAAGGAGAGAGCATGCAGGAAACAGGCAGTGAAGCAGAGCTGCAGCACAGCCAGGTTGCCTGGATGCCTGTCCTGGGAGAAGCTCGAGAGGCTGGAGAGCTGGCTGGGAAAGATCTGCTGCTGTAAGAAGAAAAGTTGCCTCCAGTGGTTTGTGTCCTGCTGTGTTTATGAGAGCAGACTCTATATTGTTCTACATAAAAAGAGTTGCATCAAAAATGCTGGTCTTTGCTATTAATATCTTTGCTTGGAAAAAAACTTGAGGGCCTGAATTTTGTGCAGCTGGAATAGTGTGGGATTCCATTTAATTTAATGTGGCATGTTTTCTCCTTTTCCCTGTCAGCTCTTACTTGTGCTTCCTGTTGTCTCTGCTTCTTGGGAAAAGCAGTAGGTCTCAGGATGGGCACACCACCACATTGAGGAAACCTCTTCTATGTAGCACAAAAAGTGGAGTCCTGTCTGAGGGCAAAAGTTGGTCCTGCCCTGGGGCTCAGCTCTTTTGTGCTAAGAGTTGGTGTTGACATCTACAGAAGAGGCTGAGTTTCAGATACTTAACTCTCATCCATCCAAATTGATGTAAGAAGTCTACCTGACCAGCTGTGCTACTCATGGATTGCTTTGTCTCAGATAAACGATGTTCAGAGGGGAGATGTCAAAACAAAATTTAGTCACAGGGCTTATGAGCAAGGATAACCCTGCAGCTCATAATGACAGTCTCTTAGATGAAGCACACTTAGATGAAAAAATAATTTATATAGAAAAATCCCTCCCACCTCTCTGAGTCCTGATAATGTTCTGGGAGGTGTGACACTTTCCGCTGAGATGTTTAAAGCAAACTTAGTAGCTAGAGAAGTCACCTTCTAAGGGGGATGCCACCTCACTGGACTTCTCTAATTGCAACCAGAAGTCAATTTGTTGCCATCCTGCTGAGTCTCCAGCTGCAACTGGCAAGGAAAATAAAACAGCAGCCACTGAGATTCCAAGAGCTGCGAGAGATCTGGATTGTGCATTTAGACAGTGTTTATTTTAAAAAAGCTATTATCTACCAGCTGTTCATAAACTATGTTATGCCATGCAAGGGTCTTTGTACTATGTAATTGTCCTGCCTCTCTCTAAGTGCATATTCCACTGGTTTGAATTAGCTGCCAGCTCATGGTGATTATGGTCGTCATTCTTTAGAACAACTCAAATCAGATTTGGAAGTGGTGACATCATTCATGTACAAGTAGTGTCTACACAGTAAGGGCATATTGTCCTCAACCTAGGCCAAACCTGTCTTCTGTTTTCCTTCAGTGTCTTACAAGGCATAGAGCTTGTGCTGGAAAGTCTTTCCCTCTTCCACTGTGAGTAACATGTACTGCAGTTAGTGTTATTTGGGACCTTAATTGCCATTCTAAAACCTGTGACCTTGTGCGCATACACCAAAGTAGGTTTGGTGTTTAACCTCTGTGCATTTACAGAGAGCGTGCATCGAACCTTTTACATCTGTGGACATCTCCTTCCTAACATCTGGGACACATTATCTAATGTGTCTTCTGGCTCTCCAGTAAACAGAAACCATATGAAGGTTCAGTGTTGATGCTCCCTCAAACCTGCCTAATACCAGCCCTGATGTTAAGGTTGGAGAACTCCCAACGAAAAATGGAAGTAAATAAATTATTGATATAACTTGCATATAGAAGATCTCTAAGTTCATTTAAAGAGCAACAGGCATAGCTGATTTTTTGGTGAGATGCTGTACATCGGTAGGAAAATTGGTAGAAATCTGCAAGAAATGTTGGCCAACCTTCATAGGATTTTGATTCAACTTTATTAGCACATAGATGGGAAAGTTTTCTAATTACTATTCTGCTTCTTAGTATGTTGGCTGTGTTCTGACAATTTGGATGTTAAAAAACTCCTCAAGGTCAGGAAAAGATCTTTTCTGAAAAACATGTTCCCTCATCATGCAGCAACGCAAGTCATTGTTGCTGAATCGATGGCACCTATTTCCAGTACAGCAAAAGGATGTGTTTGTAGAATATCTCACACCTTGCAGAAAGGTAACCCGTAACGAACAGCTGTCTTCTGGAAGGTCAGCATAGTAAGGAAAACTTCTGGTAATGGGTGAGATGTTCAGAGTGAACTGAATCCAGTCATAAAAACAGTAGGCAGGAAGAAAACAGGGAATACCAATGGATGCTAACGCAACAGTGCAGGTAATGGATTTGGAAGGATAAAAGCTATCTTAAAAGGCTTTAGCAGTATATTTTTTAACACTCACCAGTACACAGAGACACTTGAATCTCTTTTCTAAAAGCCTGCTTATTTGAAAAGTGCATTTGAAAAATTTTTAACACCTTTCCAGCAATGAAGTGAAAATATGGTATCTTTATCTAAGTATCCAAAGAGTAGAGCCTTTCCACATGTGTGTATATCAATGTTGAAGGTCCTGATGAACAAAATTATGTTAGTCAGTGTCTGAAAAGTAAAAATCAAAATAAGGACCAAGTTTTTCCTTCAACTGAGTCAAGTTTAGCTTGAGTGCTTCTGGAGAAAAGTTTCCCAATGTCAAAGAAATAAAAAGCTGCATGTCCAGCTTCTGCTCTTGTTTGTCTTGCCGCAATCTACTCACATAATTAGAGAGGCTCATTTCTCATTTGTGCAATGAATTTGTACAGAGCAAAATGAAAGCAACAGAGGTTTGAAGTTCCAGCTGTGAATTTTCTCTTTTTTGTTGGCTTCTATCGGAGCCAGGAATATATATTCCGCAGCTTTTGGTGATTTACAAGAGTGATATTCACCTTCTGCAGAAGGCCTCACCTAAGTCTGCTTACAAGTCTGGGTTTGCTCAGGTAATTCAAACAAGGCAAGTCTTGTTTTCCATCCAAAGCCATTGTCCCAGGAAGCAGAAGCAAAGCCACCCAACCAAGCGAAGTCAGCCCTCACAAGTGCTCTTATCAGTGAAATGTTGTCATACGGCATCAGCCAGAGAATGGTCAGCCATACAGCACTGTAATAAAAAATGTATTTGGCACTTCCTGGTCTATTTTACGTTTTATTGAATACCACACTCCTCTGAGTGGCGACTGCAAATTCCAGGGGACAATTCAGCCCACTCTCTCTTCAAGACTGGAATTTTAATGGGTCCGATAAGAAATGGCCATCTTTCATCAGATACTGTGGTGTCTATTTTAGCTTTTTGCCTCTTCTGGGGCAACTTGGTATGGACACAGGCCTGGGGTATCAACTGATGACAGTCAGTCCTTTCAGAAGCCTCACTAAGGTACTTGAACCATCCATTACGCAGGGCAGTGTGAGATAAATTTATCAGAAACATTTGCACAGGCCTTCAGCAAAGGAAGTGGTGTTCTCTGTGTATTTTCTGCAGGCTTGGTTGGGAGCACAAACAGGGTCAAATGATGGAAAGATTTGGTTCGCAAGAAGAGGTCATTCCCTCATTCAGGTTTGCTTGAAGTTTCATCTGTGCAAAATCAGTCTACTGTGAACTTGGTACCTCTGCACGCACATGGATGTGAGCATGAAATGAGTGAAAACTCAGCTGTGTTTAACTTTGCTTTACTTGTAACATTTCTTGTCTCCCAACTTCCTGGAGTTTAACCCCAAAAAGGTTAATGCAGTTGCCTAAGCTGACATTCCACTTGCGGCCCAGGACACTGAGATGGAAAGAACAATGTGTACAGATCCTTATTTTCACAAACATTGCTCATTTGATCAAAGGTTATACTATTTGTAGCTTCTCACATTTCCAGCCCAAGAGCTGAACTGTCACATACCAATGTGTGTTTTCTTCTTCCATAAACAGACACCAGTCTACCTTGGAAATGAGTTTTCTCTTATTCTTACTCTTTAAAGAAGAGAGAAATACTGTAATGGGCAAATGCAGGACATGCTGATGGATTTGTCATTTGTCTATCCAAGCACAGTGCTTCCCAAGACAATTGGCTACTGCTTCAACAGTCAGATGTGACTGCCACTAAGACATCCAGTGCTTTGAAGCAAGTGCTTACCTTTGACCAAAAATATGTATATACTCATTATTTTTGTGTTACAATTCGTGTGTCTGACTCTAGAAGAAAGGTGGAGCCAGCGGCCATGGCAGGTAAGTTGTTTGTTGGGAAAAGCCTTCTCCCAAACTGCTAGTGGGAACTGATCTTGTGGTTTTTGGTGGATGGTGTCTTATTGCACTGGAGTTGTTCTTTCTCTGCACATAAATGCAAACCAGCTCAGAACAGTAAATTGGCCCCTTTTTAAAATGCCACTGTGCTGAAACAAATGCAAAGTTTCCCACAGCCCCGGTGGGATTTTCTTGAAGTCTACAAGTCTACTCATGGCCAAGATATAGGATGCAAAGATGGGAGTCAGCTGGGGTCTGGACAGATGTACTCAGGGGTTGGGTGCTTTGCCTCTGGGAGCATCTATTGGCCTGTCATTAGGCCCTTTAAAGATGATGAAGATTATATCCTTCTGGGACACTTCTACAGAGTTGCATGATGGAAGCTCTGGCAGAGTCAAAATGCCTGGTTTGGCTGAAAGTGGCCTCTCCCCAGCACTGCTGAGAGCCCTCCATGACCACCACAGGTTGGAAGAGCCCCCTGCTGACCCTGGCCAGAAGCTGACCCCTGAAGAATGTGCAGTCACAGCCCCAGCAGCCTGGGATTTGGGTCTCCTTAGTGTTACTAGTAATAGTATTGCTAAATCCTCAGGAAAATTCTAGAGAGCAGAACTGGAGGTTGGACACCTCGTTTCCATTGACTTTTAACTGCAATACTTGTCCTAGCTGCTCCTTTGGAAAGTTCAGCTCCTAAAAACTAGAATTTCCCAATGACCCTAAGTAAACACAGAACTTGTGCAAAGACCTACATTTCTGTGGTCCCCTGGAAATCCTCTGTTTGTTTTGCTAACAATTTTTGCAATAATTTATGTTTTCCAAACACTGGCATAGAATTCTTAAGAAAAACACAATCTGCTTGATTTTCCAGGTGGATTTAAACATTGAGTGTGTGAGCCATGAACTCTGGAGAACACTCCCTGAAGGTCAGCAGCACTGGGTCAGGCTCTGCAGAGCTCACTGTGGGATGTGGGATGCACCTCAGGTTAATGACTTGCAATTGCACACAGCCTTCCCTAAAGCTGCACATGTAGTTAATGCATATCAGAACTCAGCAAGACTATTCAAATTACCTCAATTTCCCAATGATTTATGATGTAGGTTTCTGACATCGTTGGTTATTTATCTGTCCTCCTAGTGTTGTGAGCCAAAGCAAAGAGGGGAGAAACAGATGCAGGAAAATTATGTTTGAGCAAAGGGTCAGATGTGTTCAGAGACAGTACATGTTGGATAGAAGGACAGTGAAGGACTTGAAAGTCAAAAACCTAGAAGAGACATCAGTCCCATCCAGAGTCAAAGAAAGTGAAAGGGCCTTTCCTCGTTCTTTTTCTACAAAGGATCATTTCCTGACTCTGTAAGATGGATTCAGTTCATTTAAGTAGCTTTCCAGGGTGTATTTTATATTGCAGACTGGAAGTTTTTTACGATATGCCACTTGTAACTTTTCATAGCCCTAAAAAGTTAGGCTTTTTAGTAGAAAACCCACTTCAGACACAGCACTTACAATAAATGGGCCAAATTCTGTTCTCAGTTACAGCTGTGCAACCCTTATCCTTAGTGCAAGAAATATTTGAGCTTAGTAGAGGTTGCGAATTAAAGACCTGAGGTTCCAAAACGCATCCTCAGATGCGTGTGTGTGGCTAGGACTGAAACCAGTGGGACTCCCATGTGTACATCCTGGGTAGACTTTGGCTTGTGACTTTTATTGTTTGCGCTATTGGATAAAATTGATTCCAGTGTTACATTTCTCAGTCAGAGTTATTTCTACATCATCATGCATCAAAATGTTGGCTCTGATCTCTTCTTCTTGATGGTAGCTTTGAGGAGTATTTGTTTTCTGATTAGTTTGGGCGCAGCATTAATCATTCTCAGGCTTCCTCTAACCTTTTTTTTTATTATTTTACTGATGGCAGATTTAACTGTTGGCTCACCTTTATTTCCAAAACAGATGAGTTTTATTAGTGTCTAATATTAGCCAGATCCAACTAGTTGATAAAGTTGGACCAGTGTGGGCCAGATGCTCAGCTGTGAACTGCAGGCCTGTTGATCTGGGTATCCTGTCTGGGAGAGTCTGACAGGGTGCCCGGGCAGGAGGAGAGCCCCAGCTCACACATGCAACCATGTAGAGCTGAAGGTCTGGTTCCTAGACTCGTTCAGATGTTCTCAATCAACAAAGAGACCTATTAAATTCACTGCTTTGTAACCAGAAGGAAGATGACCTTTCAGGGGGTATGTTTTAATAGTTGGAGAGATGTATTCCATAGAATTGTTAGGGTTGAAAGGGACCTTTAAAAGTCATCTAGTCCAACTCCACCCTACAATGAGCAGGGACATCTTCAACTAGGTCAGGTTGCTCAGAACCCTGTATTTCTTTATGTTGGTAGAAGAACGATTCTGAACAAGACAGTAAAATCTTTGGCAAGGAGCTGGGGGCTGTTCTTGGATCAGAAGCTTACATCTCCTAACATTTTCTATCTTTGAAACTTGTGTCAGTCTCTAATCTAAAAGCCAGGTATCAGATTCAGAAACACAGGTAATTTCATGAAGGGTGTTCCCTCTTTCTTGTTGTGTTTTTACTTCTTCTGCTTTTCTTTCTGTTAGGGAATGAGAATTGCAGTTTGTGTGTGGCTCTAAGTCCGCAGGAAGTGTTCGGCCGTGCCATTTGCAAGGATTGTGTAAAGGCTTGTAAATGAAAGGGGAAATGGGTGCCAAGAGGAATTTCATGTTGCCACCAGAAGGGTTTATGGAAGCTCTGCAGAGAGGATGAAATATCTGAATATTTAGGAACATTTTCTCTAGCAGCTTCAAATGCAGCAAAAGAAGGGGTGCTACCTCTTTCAGTGCCTCTTTATGCCAGTAGCTGTTAGAGGTGCAGCCTACTGCTGAGCATTCATTTAAGCACTTTGAAATAGGACAGACAGACCTGAATGCTTTTAAAGTAGACATGATGCTTATTCAAACTAATTAAGCTGGATTTACGAACTCCCAGTTCTCAAGTAATTCTTAATTACAGGATCACAGGAGGATTCAAATCAGAGAGGACTTCAGGAGATCTCTGAGCAGGAACCTCCTGCACAAAGCAGGGTCAACTATTGTCTGGGTATTTGGAAAAAGTAAAGATGACTGAAAATACTACCTATCAAATTTTAGTTTTAAACAGAAGTGTGACTTCTCTCAGAGCTCATATAGCCTTTAAGAGAAAGCCTAGAACTCAATCTAATGAATTTATTTGTATTTCCATCCCTAGAAGTTGTTTTTTAGAACAATTTGCAGCAGAATTGTATGCCTTTCACCAGGCATGAATTCAGCATCAGGCCCTCCGTGCAGTGCAACAGCATGCCATGGCTGAGAGCTGACAGGACAGACAACAGGCTTCAAATTAAACAGCAGCATGGCATTTTATGCACCTGCCACCTTCACTCAGGAAGCCCAAGGCAAGGCAGAAGGACACATTTGTCCTGGAGTTCTGGATCTGCAGGTTGCCAAGGCAGTGACAGGTTCTGCAGCCATACACAGCAGTAATATTGCTATCTGTAGGTTTTCCTTCATGTTTACTGGTAGCAAAAATATTTGTGATGTGGAGATTAATTCCTGCAGAATTAATCACAAGGACATCCACAGAGAATAGTTTCTCTCAAAGTGGTTTTGTCTGTAGTGCACATAACCATTTCCATTTTTCCTCAGAAAGACAATCAGCTCTTTTCATTTCCCCAGTTTATTATGGGTTCTTTGCTCTGTGCCTTGGTCTGTTTGTGTAAAGTCTTATGGATCTTTGTCCATGGCCTCTGAACTGAGCTGTGAGGTCAGATCATAGACTTCTGGGGAGAACAAAGATGCTTTACATGGAAGAGCCCTATGTTGGATTGTTTTCCTTGTGAACGTGGTGGTAGTGATGTGCCGCCCAACTGAGCTTGGTACTTGTGTGCCAAAATGCTGTCAGCCATGGAGAGATCTACAATATGAAGAAAAGACCTAGGGAAAAAAGATCAAGTTTTTTGAAATATTTGGGCTGGTGGGACTGTTGAATTGGGTATACAAACTTGGCCACAAAATTATCAAAAACTGTAGCCTTAGCTCAAAACTTTACCTTCTCAACAGGTGTTATTAAGCTCTGTTTCAAATGGCACTGCTTGCCTGTGACACCAATTATTGTTAAAGAAGGACTGTGGCAGGAACAGGAACCAGTTGTGAGACATGTCAGGAGCAGCAGCTAGCAGCATATCTACACTGTGCTGGCCAGAGGCTCAGCATAACACCACGGTGCCTTCAGGGTGCACACCAGAGCTGTCCTTGCACTAGCTCTCCTGTTATGCCTAATTATTTATTTAGGATACCTGCTGACTGCATACAGAATGTTTACAATGCTTGTGAGGGTTTTAGCTCTATGCTTCTAGAGTCCAGTATTCCAAGCACTGTAGCTGCCACTGTACTTGAATGGTCAGCTTGGACATTTTAATATATCCTTCTCTACAAGCATATCAGTGGAGAAGAGTTTTGCATACCTTCATTTATCTCAAAAGATTTCATCTAAAAACACAATTGAGCAATATGTTAATGTTTACGTGCTTTAAAATCTAAAAAAAAACCAGGCTACTAATTATATGCAAGAACCATGCATGAAGTTATCCTCAAAAAACATGCATTAGCTGAGCAAAAACGACCTTGTCATTCAGCTAGGGCTTAGCTTGGTGCCAGCATTACCCAAGCAAAGATAGATCACATGGACTTTGATTGTATCTTAGAGAATTAGGTTGCCCAAAGATTATCCCTATCCTCTGTCAATAGGGAATGAGAACTCAGGGCTGTATAAACAGTGCAAAGGGAGTGCTGCATTGGACAGTGTAACTTGGAAATAAGCCTTGGAAATAAGTTGTGCACACATGGATAATCAGGCCTTTTTGAAATCCTGTGGATGAGCATTGCTGTTCTCTCACTGCATATCCTGCCACTGTCAGGCATATGGAGAGGAATGACTAACCAGTAGCATATACCATGTGTGTGAGCAGACTTCCCTGTTGCAGTGTAATTCTGTCACTGTCAGCCTCCTTTCAGCTCTCTTCAGAAGAATTCCAGAAAATCAGTGGATTTTAAGCCAGTGGACTGATTATACAGCCGCCAAGTCATAAGGGTAAAGCACTCCATAACTATCCTCAAGAATCCAATAAAGCCCTGCTGAAACATGATCTACCACTGATTAAAGGCGATTAAAAGGGGGAGGGAGAGGTTTTTGAGTTGTAATGCACTGAATGAAAGAGATCAATAAATGAAGCGGGGTGATCTGAGAATCAGCCTGTCCTTGCAAATGTTTTAGTTCAGCTTCACTGGGAGAAAGTGCACCTGGATTCTTCCCATTAGCTCCATGGGAATCAGATCAATTTAATGGGTTTGCAGGGAGGGTGGGGAGGTTAGCACTGTTAATGGAAAAATACTGTCAACTGTATCAAATGCTGCTGTTAATTCGAAACACTAGCAAACTCTTCCGAAGTAATGTTTCACCTTAATTGCCTCAGGGAATAATTAAGCTGTAATTGGAGAGTAGCCTAAAGTTATGTGCATTTCTGAAACCCAGGAAGGAAAAGGAATGCAGCAAGGAAGAAATGCCCACCTATTCTGTCTGTAAGGAAACCATTAACTTGGCAGAAACACAGGTGAAAATTCAGTGATTGAGCAAGCTGGCAGCGTGGAGTTGGAGAGCAGGGGAATGGAGAAGAGGGCAGTGAACCAGCCTGGTCTTCAGAGACAGGGTTTACACTGAAATTAGTGTTGTACTGGTGAAGCACAGCAGAAGCATTTGTCAGACAAGACAAAAAAGAGAGATGAATGGGAGTAACAAAGAGCCCCCTCAGAACATCCATTGAATTGTGAGAGCTCACAAAAGACACGCAGGGTTGAATGAGGATACTGAAGCAAAGTGATCCTAAGTCATGTGTGCTGTTCTTGCAAGGTGCAATCAGCCCACCAGGACGTCAGCTCTTGCTGCCTGGGAGATAGTTGCCTTGCTGAAGTTCTCATTTTATTTTGTGCCCAAGCTGGGAAGCCTGCAGGGAGCCTGTTACCCAGGGAGCTCAGTGCTTCCTAGCTGTGGACAGTATCTGTGAGATTTCTGACTTGGAGTACCCAAACTCACTAGATTCTGCTGGAAAACAGCTACATCCTTTCTTGTAGCTGAGAAAGGAAAAAGGACAATTCAAAACAGTACTGCACAATTGCTCAAAGTCATCACTTGGACTTGACCTGTTTGACAGCAGTGCTGGTAGCACATTCAAGGAGGAGTTATTACTGCAAGGGCATATTTGTTGATTTAAAAAATGTGAAGGAAGCTGAGAATGACAGAATGTAATTTTTTATGGGGAATTCAGCTATCTGGGTGCTTCTCTTTTTTTTTTCTCTTAAGTACTGATGCTGGTCACTCTTAACGAGAAAGACATTAATAAGATACAACAGCACTGGAAAAAAGCACTGGGCTTTGCAAATGCACATGCAGTCTTTAACCTAAAAATGTTAGTGTTAAAGGAATGAAGCTGGCCCTGCAATGCCAGATGTATTTTATTATACATATTTTATTATACACAACATCTTTTAAAAGTGGTGTTTTCTACAAGCTCAGAAAGAGAATCAACAGCAATTTTACATGGAATAACTAGAGTAATAACTACTTAGGAGTTATTCTAAAGATTATGCCAGATGAGAAAGTGATGAGATGGCATAGGTTTCTTAATATCCTGAAAATATCCTGAAAAGAGAGATCAGTGTACAGCAGTGTGCTGCTGGGATTATTCATCATTCAGCCTTCTACTACAGATAAAAATTGCTTTGAGAACATCTTATCAAAGAAATGCCGTGCCATTTCTACTCTTCTCATGTTCTTTTAGTGATAACTGCAACTGCTTTGAAAATAACTGCTCTTAAATTACTAAGATTTTACATAATTATGTAACTTTTAAAAATCAAAAATGAGGGAAAACACTGCAGAATGACTCCTCGTTATTTTAAATCCCCTAGGTCCAAAAGCCATTGCCAGAGGATGTGGTGTTGCACTTCATTGATTACAGCATCACCAGGGACCATCCCAGCACGGGGGCAACAAACGCAGTGTCACAACCTAAAATTTGTTCAGACATTTCTCTCAGGACTGTGCAGACTCTTTGAAATTATGATATGTGGAAGGCAGCACATCTTTCTAATTCAAAGATCAAACTGAATGAATTAACCAGCATATTAACTAAGACATCCTTCCTTCTCCATTCTCAAATGGCAACTAGAGGATTAGGGTGAACTTGTACTGAAAGCACTTGACTTCATAAACACACGAAAAGATGAAATGATGGGTAGGGTTCCTGTTCTCTGTTACCCTGCCAGCTTCCATGAACTATCTTTTTTTTTTCTTCGAGTCCAAATCCCACAAAAAGACAAATAAGCCTGCATTGCACAAACTTGTTTCAAAGACACAGCACAAGCCAGGAAAGCATGCAGTAAAATAAGCTTAATTTCAGGTTTAGCTTTAAATTTCTAAACCTCCTGACAACATTGCACAATCTGAATTAATTTCCCAGTTGGAAAAAGACGTTCTTAGTCAGATCCAAGCCAGGAACCCTGCAGATTTGACAGCTGCACAGGAGCCAACAGAGAGTGTGCCTGAAAGTAGTCTGAGGTATTGAAATTGTCAAATTCTTCCAACAGTCCTATAGCCTGGTCTGACTTCAGGTAAGTGCCAACTTGTTTCACATCTAAGTGGCTGTCAAGGAGGTGAAAATTTGGCAGTTTTGCTTCATCATGTGCTACTTTTTTGCCTCCTTTGGAAGTCTGGGAGAATCCCCATAGCAAACAGAGATTAAGATGGCATCTTAAGTCTAATTGACTTGGAAAATTTTACTAATAGGACCACCCCAGGAGACATGCAGCAGTTTGATATAAAAAGCAAAGTGCATAGTGTTCTTTTCTTTCTCAGCCTTTTCATCAGATCTCCAATTGATCTAAATATGTTAAAACTTTTGTAAATTTGGACTACTACTTAATATGAAACATTCCTGAGTCACCCAGGAATGGGAAGTGATTCGTGATTACCATGCCAGGATTCTCTGCAGCATGTGCTCTTCCAGTGGCACAGGCCTTGTGTAATGAGAAATCTTCCAAGGAGTAGGAATGGGTGAATTGATCACCGAGAGCCACAGCCTGTAATTGGTTCTGATTTTCTCTTCAAGGGTTTTGGTTTTCTTGTTGTTGTTGCTTTGGGGTTTTTTTTTTTAGAAAAAAAAAGAAAAATCCTGGCCTCAGACTTGTCTCCCTGGGAGCACATTTGTTAATCTAAAATACCAGCAGATGACACAAATCCAATTCCCAACAGGATGCGTTTGCAGTCAGTCAGCAGCACAAGAACAACTCAGGTGTGGTACATACCATTATATCACAGCCAGTAAACAAATGCAGAAAAACATAAACGAGCCTTAGGCAGGTGAGTATCAACCACTCTACAGAGCAAGCACTGTCCCATGGTGTGACATCCTCCATGGCATGGTGCAGTTCAACCCCATTTACTGGGAAAGAGTTATGTTGCCCTGCACCAGCTGAGGACTCGGCAGTGCAGGCGGCCCAATAGCTGCTTGAAACAAAAGGAGAATTGACCACATTTCCAGAAGCTGAAGCGGAAAATCTCCTTTTGAAAACACAGATACTTATATGACCAAATTCAGACAAGAAGCATTTCAGTCTTTGAGAGAGAATTGCAAATAATGGTGATTTCTGAGTAGGAGTAATCACCTAGGAGACAGCTTCGTCATGGGTTTGGAAACCAGCAGTAGCAACGGCAGCAGTAGCAAGAGTTTCAGGTCTCTGGTCCTTCCTGTTTGCAGGCACTACAGGACACATCCTTCATTTTGCTGGCCACTTACATCCCACTGAGTGGTAGCTTCTGTCTGTCAGTCTGCAAACCTCTAGGTAGAGTGCTAGTTGTATTATTTCCCAGACATCACTGCAAGATGAGCTATACAAATACAGATTCCAAGAAGAATTAATCGTAGCTGCACAGCAGAGACCATATTTCAGAATTATTTAAGGACTTTTAGTTGCAGAGGGGTACTTGTGGGTTTCTTATTTTCACTGTCAATCAATTTGATACCCAAATGGATTACTTTTTTGAGTAAAACCTCTATATCTCTTCCACAAAGGAGAGAAACAGACTCCTGAAATGTCCTGAAATGATAAATGCAAGGATGTAGTACCTCCAACTTAGTAACTGCTGTTCTCTCTGTGTAGATTTGAAACTGTAATGAACAATTACAACGAGGGAAATGCATGCCAAGTAACGTTGGGAAAGAGCATTTGTGGGATTCTCAGGACAGTTTGGCATTGCCTGGACACAGTTCCAATGAACTGAGAAGCAGATGAACCAGTGTGAGAGGGCACTGCATATTCCTTACGGGGAGTGTAAATTCTGTGTGTCGAAAAGGGTAAGCACGATCGAGAAACAGCACTCTGCAGTCAACAGAGATGAGAAAGGAAATCGTGACTGCTTGGGATTCCAGACATTTAAACAAATGAGAATAACATTTCTAAGCAATAGAGAGATAGAAGAATGAAAAGCATGAGGAAATGGCATACTGTGATTTAAAAATAGCCTGGCGCGAGCCAGGACAGCCACGCCGAGAGTGGAGGGAGCTGTGCAGCTGCAGGATCACTTCTGCCTTACATGACTTGGGGCATGCGCCAGAGCTCTGGAGCTCTTCCTCCATCCCGAATCTGGGAACTTTAATGGAGCGTTACCGACGAGGACAGAGGGCCAAGTTATGTAGTTAGAGAAGAGTCGAGACATATGTAACTTCAGGCTCTCTGGGATGGAAGGAGAAGAGGGTGCAATTTCAAAGGAATCACTAGTGTGGAAAGAATATGTGGAAATTCCTAGTTCACAACTGGAGCTATGTAAAACTTGGCCCTTGTTCTTTTCAGAGATTTGCTGTTTTCTCTTTTATGTCAGCTCATGCAGGCTTGCACCCTCTGGCTTTTCTTTTGTGTTCTGGGAATTGAATAAACGCTGGAAGTAGTGAGAATCATCTGGTCTCACAACCTAACCATGCAAAATCCCCTGGCTGGAGTGGTTTTGATGTGAAATCATAAATCAGTCCAGGTTCACACAAAGGGTTTCTGAGCTGCAGCAAACTTTAGACAAATGTGAATTTGGTTTGCTAGTATTTTTATTTAAGTTTTCCTCTTAATTTCATCCCTTCTATGTTTTTTTCATTAAGAAACATCTGGAAATTGCATAAGCTGTGTTAATGGATGATTATCTTCTCCCCCTCTCCCCTCTCTTGGTGTATAATTAACTTTTCCCTTTGTTCCCTCCTTTTCTGTTCCACACACAAATGCACTTGAAAAAAGCCTCAAGGAAGATTGTTGTTAGAAGGACTACAGTAGCTTTAGGACTCAGAAAAGAAT
Source organism: Oriolus oriolus (assembly GCA_013400235.1). Lineage (NCBI taxonomy): Eukaryota > Metazoa > Chordata > Aves > Passeriformes > Corvidae > Oriolus > Oriolus oriolus. Next base: position 102,847 of record VXBT01004380.1, read on the forward strand.
GTATTCATAGGTCACACCAAGTGAGGAGCTGGAGTACCCCTCTCTGTGAGGTCTAATTTTGGTATGTTTGAACTATCAACTGATCTTATCACAAAAAAAATAAATACTTATATTACAGTTTTGCATGAAGGTCATAAGGAATAAATATATTCCTTTAGGTAAACTATTGACCAGTCATTAATTTTACTTGTGCTTTTCTTATTGTCACAATTCCATCAAACTCAAAGTTCTGATCCTCATACTGCACATTCAAAGAGCCAAAAGGAATAAAGTGGTAGATCTAATCTAGCCATACTTTTAAAAAGCTTTTAACAGAGACCTTCACAGAACACTAGAGATGCTTAGAGAGTTTGAGGTCTGTGAGCAAACACAGCATCAGCAATACTGTTCCAGTGGATTTAGAAGTGATGTGGTAATGAACTGTGTGGGGAGAGAGTGCAGGGGGGTGAAAATGGGTGGGGAAAAGGCAAACATTAAGCTGCCAGTGGCTCAGAGCTGGGCCCAAGCTTTCTGTTGCCTTTCCAAATGCTGAGTCATATAAACAAAATATTTTTGTTGACTTTCTGTGTATTTTTAAGCACCTGTTATAGATTTTATAAAAATAAGTAACATAGAAAAATTTACAGCTGTGAAAACGTATTTTTAATGCAAAATTTTAGTATACCAAGGTCTCTTCATACAATCCAGTGTGTTTTAAAGCCATTATGTTTTGATTAGTCTGACAGATAAGGCTGGTGCTGAGATATAAAGAGGAAGAAGAGTAGATCCCTGTGAAGAGCAGCCCAGAGCCAAAGTCCTACAAATAGTGAGTGGTGATAATTTTTAGGACTCTGACAGATGTCAGTCGTTTGGAAGAAGCACTAGAAGTCTCTCTTCTAAGAAACCCTTTCCAGGTCCATATCTGTAATTGCTGTAGATTCTGTAAATTTTTAATGAATCTATTTCATCATATTTGAGCAGTTTTCTCCCTCTCTTTCCCTATTTGAAAGGACAGGAGCAGGAATGTGTCTGGCAGAGTAGGATGATGCTTTAACAGAAAAACCAAATGATGCTTTGAAGCTTTGTGGCTTAGCACAGATTTTTCATTTTATAAGAAGATGCTATTTTTGTATTACTGGTCAGGCTTATATTCCTGGTTGTTGGGCAGGGCAGTTCAAATTCCCTTTGATTCTGTATTGCTTGATCTTTAACTACCAGTTTTGAAAGATTGTTGGGTCCTGTAATTTTTTTCTCCATCTTATTTGCATTCACTATTATTTCTTAGCCATTGTACATTACGCTGTGAGGCACAAACTTCCTCCATGTGTCCCCCCATACTTCAACAATGCAAGGACAATAATCAGGATAATATCTTTCTTCTTGCAGTAGACTATGTCAAAGCTGTTTTTTCTAACCTTTCCAAGTCTGACGTGGTGAAAGGGTAAAGAAAAAAGCTGATTGGGGTAAGACAAGCCCTACAGCCAACCTTATATCCGTGTGCAGCAATGGGACCAAATCAGGAAGAAACAGCTTGGAAATGCTGGCACAGAGAAACCCTTCTCTGTTTAATTCATCCTGCTTCCCCAGCAGCTTTCAGCTCATGTTTGTTGTGGTTTGTCCTAAGTCCTCCCTGCTTTCTTCTCACCTGCTAAAAAAAATTAGCCACTGGTGGCCAGAGCTCTGCTATGCTGAAGTGTAACTGCAACAGAAGCATTTGGGAGCCTGTTGCCTACTGTTGTTTTGGAGGGTTTTTAGCAGGGGTGGAAGGAAAGATTGCACAAAGTCTGGGAGTTAAACTGGGCTCTTTGTGTTGCTAAAGCATTTTGAACCTTCTCATTTACTTATTCACTGGAGGAAGACACAAGACTACACCTACAATAAAGGCATTTATAACAGATGTCAGACTGCCCAGGGAGAGTCCTTCACTTTTCTCTTTGTAATTCAAAACAGCATTTGCATCCTTGCTGGAAGTGGAGCCCTCCTCAACTTTCCCTCACTCAGGGGAAAGGAAGTGCTGAAGGATGGAGCAGTTAAGCATACATGAACCCAAGCATCTCCTGTGCAGGAGAATTTCACAGGAGAAAGGCATCTGTTGTGCTGAAATAGCTGCTCTCCAGAGCTGATATTTAAAGCTGCAGGCTGTCTGTCACTCGTTTGAGATCTTGCTTTTCCTCTGAAGGAGCTAACACCATCCTATAACCCAGATAACAATGATCTATGTGGGGTTAACCATATATTAAGTTTTATGCAAAGCTATTTGCAAAATTCTTCTTATGCATATTGATTTTATTAGAGTAACAAAATCCTTTTACAGCAGGTTTGATTTGTTCCAGTTGTTTGCTTGTGAGTTGGTCCTCACTAATGCCTTAATACATGAGGGGAAAGAGAAATATATTTTTATTTTTATTTATCTTGGACTCAGACCTCAAGCTCAGCAATATTAACATTACTTTATAATGGTAATATTGCTTCATTGGCCCAAGTACACCTGGATCAGGGGCACATAACATCAAAGAAAAACATCACTTACAAGTAAGTATGAAAGCAAGAAGCTCTCTGAGCATGTCCTACCTGTGCTTACGTATCCAGTCCAGCCCACCACCAGTAGTGCATTGGTCAAGCATTTCCCATGGACTAGGGCAATGCAAAGAGCATTTATATCTCTTACTTAAAAAATCCCCCACATTTCCTCTATCAGTGTTGACGGAATTTAGGTTAAGATTAGTGCAACTTATCATGAATTAGGAAAATCTGTTCCCTCTGCCCTGTCAGACAGAGTATAAAGTGTTGCCACAACTTCCCAGTGCCGAGAGTTACGTATTTATATATTCCTGTGTCCTGCATTATCAGATTTGACTTGCCCTAGTCATCTCTACAGCAAAAGTTATTACAGTTCAAAATTATCCATTTCTTCTTTAAGCTCAGATGCAACATTTGGTTCAATGACTGATTCAATTTACCACTCAGTTTCTCAGAATGGCTTAATAACAAACTGCATGAAGAAGCAATCCACTTTTGTTGGGGCTCATTTGTACTGATCTAATTATGTCAATATTCCCCTTTGTAGGCTCAGAAGAAAATCATGTAAAGGAATTCATGCTTCTTGTTTTCAACCTCTGATTATTTAGAATGTGCTAGTCAACCTTCCTTTTTTTTCTGAACAAATCACTTACATTTTGCATCCTAATACAATGGCTTGAACCACACATTTACTTTTGACTTCACTGCCATTTCAGTATCATATCTAGCCTCTTTTATGGTTTGGTTTTTGGGTTCTTTTCAGTTTAAATAACCAAGATCCAATTAACATATCTTTTATATTTTAAAGTTATTTTTTAAAAAAAGTAATATAGTGAGTGAAGATAATAAGGTCTCATGAAAAGGCACTTGGATGAGAGTCAAGAAATTTAGATTTGGTTTATCATCTTCTGCTGTCCACTCAGGAAGCTTTCAATAAGCCACCATATCTCTTTGTGCTTGTTTCTTATTCCACTCTGAAGAGAAACTGAGGCACAGATGTGGTTTCTTTCATTTTTCCTACACTAAGTGTGAGGGAACACAAACCTTTTTTGTGATTTTGTAATGCAAAGGAGCAAAATGTGATAGTCCAGTGTCAAAATAGTCACCTTCTTCTACTGGGGAAAACAGTGGAGAACCAATTATGTTGAACATATCACTGTACATTTGTGATTAACAGGACCAGCACAAGCATTCCTGGAATAACATTTTTCATGTCAGTAATTCACAAGCCTCTCAATTTTTAATCAGACAGTCACAAACTTCCTTGCAATAAATTCCACCTGGTCTTGCCTGGCCTAAGTATCACTGTGAATCTCAGAAAAGCTAAGTGTGAACAATGAGCTGAGAAACAGACAGAAGGTGCAGGTGAGCCCAGAGGAGCTTGGACCCCAGGGCTGCCTGCCTGGCAGCTCACAAAATAAGGGTGCTTGTCACCAGCAGCACTGCAGAGAAGAGCACCTGAGAGTAGCTCTACTGGTGGCTGATAAATGTGGGGATTTGTGTTCCCTCCCCATCCCTCCTTCCCAGAGTTAAACCTTGCTTTCTGCTTTGGCTCAGTTCAGTGCACTGAACCAAAGGGAGCATTTTTACCATAGAATAATCAGTTAGAAGCAGCCACAAAAGGTCCTTAGAAACCACTGTTTGCCACCGGTCATGGCTGGCCCTTCTCAGGAGGGCGCATGGGCTGGGCCGGAGCAATGGGGAATCTCCCAAGCTTCACACAGGTTTGTGCCCTGCGGCTCTCCCCTCCAAATGTGATGCTCTGCCAAAGCCAGGGTGAGGCTGAGGGCTTCCCACCCCCACATCCTCTCCTGAGCCCGCAGGTTGGGGGCTGACCTCCAGGTCACTGCTCTTTCAAGCTTTGGGAAGCCTCGATATGCTGAGCAACCCCCTCTTGCCCAAATCCCAGCTGGTGACCTGTAAGTGAGAGGTGCTGCAGGGGGGAGCTGGGGAGCCGTCTACTGTCACTCTGGAAATGGGATCTCCTCTGACCAGATTAATCTCCACAATCTAGGAAAACATGGTTTCAGTTTTCTCTTTTGTAACAGCAATCCATGTTGTCAACTTCGATTATAGACCTGAATGGCCAGATTATGCTGTGAAATGGTTATTTCTGAGAGACTGTGTTCAACAGGCCAGGTGTCACACCTCCTCTTGTTCTTTCTACAGCTCTTCTAGCTGATATTTTACACCCTGCTAAGACTGAAGATGCCCTGAACCAGACCTGAGCAGCAGAGAGGAGGAGTAATATGCCTCCCAGAGTGAAGAATTGCTGCTGACTGGAGCTGAGGTTTTCACACCAAAAGCAAATTTACACAGATGTATCTCTGAACCACATGCTGGGCTTGGGACCAAGCAACAGAAATAGCACCGCTGGGTTTTTTTTCCATTTGGCCATTGAATTGAGATACCCTGAACTTCAGGGAAATTTGAGTTTGGATTTTAAACACCTTGGGATCTGAAGCACCCTGGATTACTGGGAGATGGTGTGTGAGCCCAGCAGAGAAGTGGGCAGTCACAATGAGCTGGATTTGTGGATTCCAACAGGCCCAGCTCCAGCCTTTTATGTTGAAGTCTAATGAATTCAGCTGCAGACAGTATCTGCTCTGTCCTACACAATTTCATAGAGCATCGCACTGTTCCAAGGCTCATTTGAGCCTACAGTAATATTTTACCTGTTGAAATGGGTTTTTGTTCTAGCTAGTTTAAAGGCATGTTGTGGCAAGGAGTAGGTGGGGTGTATTTAGCTGTAATGAAAATATTACCATTCTTGATCTCTGCAGCTGAAGCAAGAGGAACCAGAGAGAGAGAAAACCATCAAATGGGGCAAGGAGGGGGGCAGGTGAGGAGGAAGAAGGAGCATTTCCTTGATGAAGGTGTAATGAGTTTACAATTCCAAGAGAGAAGCACTTGCGGAAAGACAATGTATGGATGAAAGGGCACAGACCCCTAAGAAGGATGATGCTATACAGCTGCCACATTGCTTAGTAAATAATCATGACAGAAAGCTTACCTAGAGGACTGGGTAATGGCTGCTGCTCAGTGCTTCCTTTGGTGGGTCCTAGGGCAGCATGTAACTGGGCTTGTTGAGTGGGAAGGTTCTAGAACCCTCTGAACAAAAGTGGACATTGCCCATTGTCAGGCAACACAGCCAAAAGATTTCAGATTCCCAGGTGTCCCATTTTTTATATTTTCTAAAATAAGTTTCCAGGTTGTTGCACTCAAAGGTTTTATTGTAATTTGTGGTATTTAGCAGGGAGTATGTCAGATTCACTGTGAATAAACTGTTTCAGAGGTCTACTGTCCACTATATAGTTTTAAAACTTTTACCTTTCATCTCGCAGCTGGAAAATGTTTCCAGTGAATGCCAAGAGCCAAGGGTTTAGTGAAAGGAGGGCACAGCTGGTTCCACTGCAAAACATGTGAAGCAGAGTGGTACACTAAAAAAGGAAAAGGCAAAACCAGTGGGTTAAACATTAACTAGTTTGTGCTTATAAAATGATTTTCATTTCTAAGTGCTTTGGAGAGGAGTATCAATATGAAATAGCTTGGCTGAAAGAGACACACAGGAGACACGTTGGCATCTGAGACAACTCTCATCAAATGCTGGCCATGACGAGCCCCATGTCCAGCTTGCTGTGTGCAATCATCCACTTGTAAGTGCCACAGCTTCATGCAGCAGGGCATGCAGGGCATGTGGCTGTACCTCTGCTTCACAGGGAGGTTTGTGTGCCTCGGACTTGGGAATCTCGGCACTGCTGCGCCTCTTGTGTAACAGCTGCTTCACTCTGAGCCTGCAGAGTCCTCCCCCATATGTTTGGTTGCTAATTGCAAACATGAAGGACTGACGTTCCAATGCCTGCTTTTTCAACTTCCTCAAGTTCACACTTTCAGGCAGCTTGTTACCAAGCTGAACTGCCTTCTTTTCATGGTTGTTTCCGTGTGAGTAATTTAGATTATTCCACCTAGCAGCTTTGATAGATTTAGATGCTATGGACATCCATGGTGGGCTTTTTTAGCCATTTTTTAAGAATGATTAGGTTCACACTCATTTTGGAGTAAGCAAGAAGCAGAGAACATACAATGTGCTGGACACTTAGCTGTCTTTGCCTTAAAGCATGCTAGGAAACCTCACATCTACTGAGGGCTAAGACCACACATATTTACAATAGACTGATCAAGTGCTATAATGCCAATGAGCAGATTTTCCTCCCGGAACCTTGTTCTTTTGCCATTCTCTACTCATCCAGCATAAAACATTGTCACTTTGCCCATACAGGGTATTGATATTAGCTCTGTTTGTTGCTTTCTTTATGAGAATTACTTGGCTTTAAAAGGATGCAGTTGTTTGCCCACTTCCATTTCCCTCTCCGTATCAGCAATAAGTGCAGAATAAGCCAACTATGGCAAAGCATTGCCTCTGCAGCCCACAGCCTAGAGAGAAAAACATGTTTCTTTTTGTGGCAGCAGGGGAAGAGACCCCCAGACAAGAAGTTTTTGTTCCTGATTCTTCCAACTCTCCCGCCTTTCTAAAGCTAGGTCACATCTAGTCTCTGACCTGTTTGTCACTCCCCCCACCCCACCAAGCTGTTGTGAACATCTCCTGTCCTAGTCAGTTAAGGGTCTCTAATTAGTGACATAGTAGTTAGGCAATGAATGAACCAAACCTGCATCATAATGAAGGATAAACATTGTTAGTGAGTCACTCTGCAGTAGGGATCCAGCACTGATGGAGTGGTTTTTCCCCAGCAAGCTGCAGCTGGTTGTAACTGGGGTGTATCTTTTATATGTTCTGCCTCAGGAGCAAATTGCTTCAAACAGGACTTTGCTGCATGGCTGGAGAAAACAATCACTTGTTTGCAGTTTTCCTTTCAAAGGGATGAGTCTAAAATATCTTTTTCTAACTGAAGCAAAGTAGTACCTTCAAGGCCAATCCCTTCCTTGTAGTGGCAATTTTCAAAGGAAAATCTCTGCTGGATTTGTCCATGCAGGGCACTCATTGAAGGGGCTGTGTCTGTGCCCCAGCCTGCAGGCAGCTGTGTGCCCACAGAGCGAGCAGGGAGTGGTGACAGGCATTCCCATGTCACCCACCACAACTCATTTTGCCATTACTAGTGGAAGGCACAATGTGTATTAACACCTCTCTGATTGCTGGATAAAGCTTTCCTAGGGTGAGGCTCAAACCAGTAACACTGTACACAATTGACTTGGGTTAGTGGTTTACCTCAAAAAATGGAGGAAATCACTTAGCTCTTTAACCAGAAGATTACCACAGCCATAGTGGTTTTGCAGCAGCATGGGTTTGGTGGATATTACTTAGAGATGGAGAAAAGGGAAAGTCTTGTGGCAGAAATCAGGGATTTTCCATCATGGCCTTGCATGGGTAGCAAGGGTTGCTGGGTTGTGGGGATGCCAACACCCACAACCAGGGCATCCCAGCAGCAATTGCAGGAGAAATCAGTATCTTACCCACCTACGTGTTTTTTCAGCAGATGTATTTATAGCCTGAAGCTCTCTGTCATCCAAACTTCCTACCATCCAAGATGCAATTTGAATGAGATCAGTCAGGTTTGGTGCTCTGGGGATTGCATTGGGCACCCCCACAGAGGGTGGAGGGGCTGCATGGCAGCGAGACACAGCAGGTAGAAAGTGAAACACTGTCCTGTTTCCCACCTTGGGAGCCTCACTTGAGCAACAAGCAGATGCCTACCAGTCCTGGCAGATCACCACGACACCAGATTTTGAGTGTGTGAGAGCCTGCACGCTGTCAGGGAGAAATGGGACTCACAACAGATATCTTTGCCTCGGTGAGTCTTATCACCCCAGCCTTCTCCTCTAGTTAGCAGAGAGACAGCTTGCTCTGTGGAGAGATGTGAAGCAGCATAGTTAGGTGCTCACTCTGAACCTTCTTGTAAAGGGTGCCTTTTTTCTTCGTCAGACTTGAGAAAACTGATCTCACAGGGTTTTCTGGCTTCCATTTACATCCCTAGTATCACCTGAGTTTCAGGTTGTACATGCTTCATGTATCCTCTTGCATGTGCTCCAGGAGCAGGCTGGAATTTCTTGGGATTTGGAAGGTTTTACTGTGTTTTCACTTTGTCAAAAAAGTTGAGTGTTGCCTAAATCAAAGGGCCCGCAGACACGACGGAAATAAGCTTCCAGATAAAGCCGTGAGGAGACATGGATTGTGCTCCACACTGACATGGAAACCCACCAATTACAGGGTGTGTAAATAATGTGGAAGCAGATTATGGCACTTTTTATGCCTGATGATAGTGTTTTAGAGAGGCTGTGACAAAGCGGCCTGTGCCTTTATGAGTCCATACAATTGTCATACACGTGGCTGGCCCTGCAAATGGGATCTCGACACAGAGGGTGGAGAGAAAGGCCTCATGCAATTTGGAACACAGAGTAAGAGACGCTAGTGAGCCTATAAACTCCTTAGGTATCTCTCCATCTTCAGGCCATACATTTAAGCCTGATTACACATTGCAAGGAAATGGCTGAATCGTCCCTAGAGACCTGCAAGGGCAAACCTGAAGGAGGAAGTAAGCCATTGCAGCAGCCCTGACATACACAAGAGAAAGGAAGGGATACCTGCTGCATGCAGAAGCAAGATCCACCTCCTATGTTAGAGAACAGCACCCCTGAAAGAGACTCTTGGGTCTGGCAAAGACAACAGCTTCCATAGGGGGAGAGCGGCAAGAGAGCTCACTGGGGCTTCAGGGACCCTCAGTGATTGAGGAAGGAGGACACTGTAAGCCCATGCTTACAGTCCAGTTCAGTAGAGACACAGAAAGCAGATCCCATGGCTGTATGTGCCTTAAACACTGCTGAGATTTTGTCCATCTGTCATTGAAAATCTTTGCAGAATGAAGAAAAACTGAGACATTTAGCCAAAAGAAAATTACCTCCAAAAGGTAGGCAGGACACATAAGGTATGTTCCCCACAGTTCCACACCAGCTCCTGTCACAGTTGGTTCTCATCCAAACTAAAAGTACTCTAGTATTTTACAGGAGGAAAAAAATGGAATTTCCAGGGAAGTGAGAAGATCCTTTAAGAGTCCCTCTGGAACAAGCATTAGTTGGCTGACCCATATGTGGTGAAAAGGATCCTACCTTGTCCACCTCTGCTGTATCATCTACCCCGCTCTAAAAATAGCCTCCTATCACTGAAAGAACTCCACTTCTGTTCTCAATCCGTATGTTTTTCCTGCCTTGAGTTTGTGCAGTGCTGTCATCTGTGTCAAATGTGCACGCAGAGTGAAACAGCCGTCTGTACTGACTAGCAGAGGGAATTAACTCTTAAACAAAAAACTCTGCCTCACAGTGAGCAGGACACCTTGCTCTTCTCGGATTTCCATTTTGGTCTTGAGTTAAGCTGGGTAATGTTTCTGCTTACCCAACTTACCAAGCTTTGCAGGTACAACAGTATTTGCTCTATCAGAGCAGAGAGCAGCCACTGTTTGCCACAGCCTCAATTCCTTACAAATGCTTTCTTGTGTCTTCATATTCTCATCTCCTTCGTCTGAACTCCATCACAATAAGCCTTTGTAATGCAAACACCTTGGTATGACATGTTAGGATCTGTTCCACAGAGCCAGTTCAGACAGAAAGCATGCTTGTAACTGTGTAATTGAACTGCGCTGATATGCATGTGCCAGGGAACATTAACTCCTTCTAAACTCTCAATAGTTTCACATTCATGGTATTTTTCCAGATGGATTGTAGCTGAAACTGTATCTTTAATGTCCTTAAGATACAGCACAGCAACCCATAAACTTGTTGAGCTCCACAGAGCATTGGGTGGAAAAGCATTTGCCCTGCCAGATTTCTCCACTAAGTATTTCTCCTGACAATGGCATGTTGAGAAACCATGTAACTGTGACATCTGATAGTTACAGTGCTTTTGGAAAGAAAAAAATAGTGTCATGAGCAAAGGTTAACCTACAGTGATTGATTTACTTAAGTTTTAAGCAGTCACACTGAACCTTTGGATAAATGTTTATTTAACATTGAAAATGTGTTGTTCATTTTCATGACACAACAAACAGAGTCTCTGTACTTGCTGGGACATAGCAAGGTTAGCTAAGTTCTCTGCCTTCAAAAACAGAGCCCTGATACTAGGGAAGAATATTAAAAACTACTTTGCCATTGACTGGGATAACATTTCAGATTAGTCTCCCATTTATGGGTTGGTTTGAGAGGCTGAGGAAAGGGATTGTCCCAAACAAGATGAGAGATACAAAAAAGTATTCACCAGTAAAGTCTAGTACTTTATAGGCTTCGTATAACATCCATTAATCCCCATTTTAGTTGAATGTCAATGTAACTCATCAAAATGTTAAATTTGGAAGGGGAAGGTTTGAGCGCTATCCATCTCCCTTCTACTTCTGCCTGTCCAATTTCCAGGCTGGGTAACTGAGATGTTCCCCTTGATGCCATCAACAGGGGAGAGTGCTCAGCACCTTCACACATCAAGGATGTAGCAGAAACAGCCTGTCAGAAGGACCAGAGGGTGTCCTGTGCTGTGAAGGCACCAGGGAGCATTGAGCAGCCTCTCAGCACTGACTTGCTGTGGAACAGGAAGTTCTGTGGCACTGGAAAACAGAAGCAGTGAATTTAATGCGGCTACAGTTGCCATTGAGTGCTTCTGGTATCATCATGGCTTTTTGGTGCTGTCTGTTTGGTTTTTTGCTTGCTTTAAGGCAAAGAGAAGTCTTGTTGAGGTAGAATGACATACGGCTGACACCTGTCAGGATGAATACTAAAGCATCTACCAGCCCACAAGAATTTTAGGAACCTGACCTAGGGAACTAAAAGACCATTTTGCAGGCTCAGTGGGGCCAGACTCCCTCATGAAGTTAAGCGGTCCCGATATAATCTAGTGTGGGCGCATGCCATGGTCCAGACTATAAAGTATTCTTTTGACTTCACACTTTCACCACCTCCTTCAGGATGGCTGGAAACTGTCTGTAAAAAAAGCCATCATGCCTAGGAAATTAGAAATCTTACTCTCCTCCAGCTGCTAGGAAATTGCAAGGTTATTGGTAGTTCTGAGGGGGAAAGCAGGAGAGTTCTCCTCCCCAGCAGTGTGCTCTCCTTCTGTTGTCCATGTTCAGTTTGAGATCAACTGGGAAGGAAGGATAGGTGTCAGGGATTCTTGTCCTGCAGGACAATTCCTACTGGACAATTACAGAGCAAGAAGGTTACAAAGCCCCAGAGTTGGCTGGTGATTGCACTGGATCCAAATGCTCCCCCCTCAAATGTTCATGTCTCCGCTTATTGAATCCAACCCAAGTAGCTGCAGTTGTTGCCTCTTTGGAAAAAGTCAGCCTCTTACAGCACTGATTTTAAATCAAGGGTCAGTGGGTAGGCTACTTTCAAAAGGTGCATGAAAAATAATGAAGAAAACTGTTTCAACTGACAGTACCTTAGCAGATCTGCACTTCCCTTGGAAGTTGTCTTGAGTTCTGCACATCAAGAAAAAAGGTTGAAAAATCACAGTTCTTGAGAGATTTTCTGTAACATCTGATTACGGGTGTTCTTGTTTCTGTTCTTCTATAGAGTCCTCTTCTGAGGGAAAAAAAGTAACCTAAATTAAGATATCTGCAATAAATCCAGTAAATCCTTTTGAACTTTATATAAGACCCATATTTCCATTTAGGCCATTTTACATACATTAGAGTCTACATGGGATTTACTTAATGAGTAAGTAGAGAAGAGCACAGATAATCCCTCTGGGCCTTATTCTGAAGTTCTTATTTGGGCAAAACTCCAGTAACGTCAGTGAGTAATTTCACCATGTAAGGATTTCAGTAGTGGGTCCTATCAGATTAAATACAACTTTGCCCAAGATTTTACCCTACGAAATTATAGTAATCTCAGGCCCTGGATCTTCTGACTACAACTAGGGTGCAGAACACTGCCAGTCTAAAAGCATAATCATACGAAATCTCATCGGACTTGCATGCTACATGCTTGTCTTAGTGTGGTACCAAGCTGGCTGCCAAAATGTTTGTGTTTTTGGCCACGTATCTTCTTCAGTAACAACGTGGCAATTACGGTAAGTTTTGGAACAGTTCACCATTAATTATGAATATTTCAAACTCCACTTATATAACAACAGCTATGAGTCCTTTATTTTTTAATTTAGTAAACTCTATAGGTAATCTGGAGTGGTCTGGACCATTTTTTTCTTTCTAAACATGCAACTTGTGGGCTTGGAGTTCCAAGAGGAAAGGGAGAAGATTAATTACCCTAATGTAATCTCTTCGATATCAGAGAACTGCATTGTCCAAACTGCAACAAAGTTTTACAGAAAACCTGTCCAAATTAGGACAGGGACATTGAATCCTGTGAGGAAGGAGAGGGATTGGGTAGAGATGAGCCTGCCTTTTATGAGTGTGTGATCTGCCTAGTGGAGGGAACACTGTCAGCAATTCATAAGCTGTTCTTCAGGTCAAAAGCATTAAGGAAGAAGAATATGTTTCAGTGGTCAGTCAGACAGATCATCAGTCATAATCATAATCCAAGATGTACAGAGGAATCTGGCAGAAAGGTCAGGTCTAGAGAGACTCTATTTTTGTTTCCCTTCTGATTTTTAATAGGTACTCATTTTCACACACTTATTTAATCTTTCTACCACATCCCCATCCTTGGTCCAAAGTTCCACAGGAAAAAAAAATAGCTTTTTTGAATGTGCAAAAACTCACATTAGGATGGAAGAGGAAACAAACTGCAAAGCCCAGATGCCCTAAAAGTGAATATTTAAAGCAAACTTTGCTGGGCACAAACCTCAGCAATTGGATGGATCCTGCGGAAACTATTTTTTAGCAGACTGGTCTCCCTGGCACATAGGTCCAAAACTGTGTCATCTGAGATATTTTCTGTATGAAAAATTAAATGTGCTTGATTTTTTTTCTGGGGAGTTTGAATTATTTAAATGAAACTCTATCACCCAAAATTCTGGAAATCTGTAGTGAGGCAGGAAACAAAAACCTTGCAAATCAAATAGGAAAATACATTCCTTCTAAATCCCAGCTAAACTCCAGTGTTTACTGGGCTAAACTCTTGGAAACATTCCTTTAGAGAAGATAAATCTCCGGGGTTTGGGACTTGTTCTCATCTATGTTGTAACACGAGAGCATTGTAAGGTAGTAAGAAGAGGTATGCTAATACAATGGTAAAATAATGCCTGGCATTCCCAAGGATGCTCACACGGGAGTCTTTCTTCCACTGAAAGTGCAGCTTGGGCTGATGGATGAGAGCACTGCTGTCTTCCACAGCCCTATTCACTACCAAGTCACAGAGAATATTTCATACCTTAGAAGCCTTCAGAAGACTGCCTGATCTGACAACCCCAGCCAAAGCTGGGCCAGTCTTGAGATAAGATGACATTTAGGTCAGGGCCATCGAGGATGTGAGTTTCAATCAAAGTTGGTGAGGGAGCCTTTGATCTGAAATCTGATCCGGCTGCTGAGAGGGTCTCCTGAAAAGCATTTTAATCAGTGCAAAGGCTCACATTGACTTCCGTGGGAGCTAGGTCAGACATCAGATCAGTGAGACTGCCTGCCACAGTCAAATCATGGGATAATACAACTGAGCTTTTGTTGGCAGCATTCAAGGCGCCAGATTGTGTTCTCTCCTGTACTGGTGTCTATCCAAAGTAACTCCATTCACGTCACTACAGCAATTCCCTACTTGTTCCTGTGTAATTAAGAGAAGGATCTTTCCCACTAGGTTGGTGAAATCACTCAGCATTAGGGGTAGGGATAATCTGTACACGTTCATCACCGTCAGCATGAAAAGATTTAGGATCCTCTGCAGGACTGAACTTTTTTCTGTGGGCTTCCATGTTAAAGTAGTAAAAACATAAAGGTTGCTAATAAGGACTTTTCAAAAATTAACCTCACCTGGCTCTGCATTTCTACCCAGTTTGGGAACACCAAATTTTCACATATGTCTCAAAAATTGACATATATTGACTATGTGGGTCCTGACATTTCCTGGGAGCTGTACTTCAGCAAAGATTTGAGCCTGCGTCCAACTCTGATGTAGTAAGTACTGGAGACAGGGCAGAAGAGGTCTGTCCATCCCATGTCTCCCATTACAAGTTTTATTCCTGTGATATCATGTAGTGGGCCAGCAACCAGGCACCACACAGCCACTTGCTCAAAAACATGGCCCCACAACAGCCACTGTGAAGAAAATGAGCTCAACTCCAGCTGAAACCAGCACACATGGATACAAATCTTCATTTGCAATACAAGAGAAACTTCTGTTATAATCTACAGACTAGATATTTTTGACAGTTAAATTTTGTCAGAAAGGAAAATATAGAATAAGCAAGAGTGGACAGTATGATCCAAAAGGGAAACACAACTGTGGCTGCAGCAGTGAGAGAGATGCTCAAGAACAGAGCAATCACATCCTCACTGACTGTGACGCAACTCACCCAGATCTCGTCTGAGCTGTCAGGGGTAGGCAAAACAGGAGTCCCTGAGATGTGAACAGTGCTAATGCAGGGACAAGTGGCTTCATTCATGGTGATTCATGTTTCTCCATGAAGTGCAATTGGCATAACAAGGTTGCTCTTGGATTAACTTTGTGAATATCCCTTTCCTCTTGATCAATATGAACATCTCAGCATAGGGAGGCTTCTAAATATCAACACACAGAGGATCCTGTGAACAAACTGCACAGGAAAGTTGTATTCTTTAATATTTCACAAGCACTGGGTAAGCATCAGCTGTAAATCAATGCCAGAAGCTGACCCTTTGTAAAACTCTTCTTTTTAGGACATACGCACCTAAATGATTACATTTCACCTGGGTCACAAGGCAGTAATACCCTACTTAACACAAGTCACAGCCAGTGTCTCAAGTTTTGAGGTGATGTTTTATCTTGCTATTTGTTTTGCATCTGGGCCAAGTTCTTGTTCAAATCTCACTGCATTTTTTAAAATGTTCCTAGGACATCATGTGTTGATATAATCCTATAATTGCTTGGACCACTCCTTAAAACATGAAAATGGCTAATAATCCACAATTTAAACTAAAATGCTTTATGTGTGAGAAGACTGGGCACCAGCAGAAGAATAAACCTGCCACTCACTGTGTGAATTATTTTCCAGCCCAAGATTTAAAGTATATCATTGGTTAAGCCTTGAAGTCTGTCTGTGACGCGCATACGTGAGTAATAAGTGCCTTCTAATTTTTCCAGATCAGACTACTTTGGTCTTGATTTTCAAATGTTCTGCCCAGCTGAAAAATATTCATGCTCATCTGGAGTTTCAGGGACTTGCAAAAAGTCAGGCTTAAGGCTTTGACAGTAAGATGCAAAATAATGATCACTTATTTGAACCCTCTCATACTTGATTAATTTGAGAGGACAGGAGAGGCCAGTGGCAGAACCTGGAGCTGAACCTGGGTGAGCCGATTTCATAATCTTACGATGCAATACCTTTCTTACATAGTGCATCTACTTTCTTACTGAGGTTTTAGGGTTGTATCATAGTTTTGCTGATCAATTGGTCAGCAACATTTTTAATTAAAAGAACACACTATCATTGTCTACTCTTTAATCATCGAATCAGACTGTTGAAACTTTACCTTTCCAACTAGTATAATCGAGTAAAGAACCAAGCACACAATTTCCATTTCTCTTCGACTACTTCCAAGTACTCTGGCTCAGACATTAGAGCTCTCCTGAAAGCTCATTAGATTTCAAGCACACGTGTGAGGTTGTCCTTGCTTTGTTGGTTTTAGTGTTATAATGACCCTTTAACTTGGAATTTATTTCATATTAAAGTAGTAGAAAGGTGCTTAAAAAACCTGTGGAGGAGAGATGCTCTTTATTTAACTCTTTACAGATGTCACATTAGTCGTAATAGGTAAAGAATGTATCTCCTGGCTTTACTCTGAGCTGCAGCAAATGGCTTTGACCCGCATCCTCATAAATTAGGATATAAGCAGAAACTTACACAACTACACCTTACAAATGTAATGAAAATCAGCCCCCTGACGTGTAACAGCTATTTATCCTCTGTGATACTCTTCTGTGCCTCTCAATTACAGCTATAGACATAATGATCAAATTACACAGAAATTTTCATTGAGGGTTGGGCTTATCTAGTTATTTGTAAATAAGAGGATTTGCTTTTCACACTTTATTCATGTCTGAATTGTATACTCTGCTTACACAGCAGTAATGGCCAAACAATTACTCTTAGAAGTATTGTGCTGTCACATTACTTTTTTATTGCATCATTGAGGGCTTGACTCTACACCCCTGAATTTAAAAACCATGTTATTACCATAGCACTACCACAGAAAATGTTCACAGCTCATGCCTTAGAGGCTTCTTGCTTTCTTACATCGAAGAACTCATATAAAAGACATGATTCTCTATCACTAGGTCTTCTGTCTAGTTTCTGGACTAAGTATGATTCAGAACTACCTGCTTTGCAGAGAGGATGAAGATAAAACTAAAGCAGCAGAACTTTCTCTCACGTTTCTTTAGTGCCATGACACAACTTGCCAGGCATCTGCTGTTTACTCATTCCCTACCTGCCCCAATGTAGCAGAAACCATCTGCAGGTTTCCCTGCAGATGGGCATGATGTGATCCTTCATTCTACACAGCCTGCTCCAGGCCAAGCTTATTATCAGTCCCTGCATCTGCAAGGAAGAGTGGCTGGTTTAACTTCCAGCTTCTGTGTACCCCGTGTTTTGTGGTTTTGAGGAGCTGAGTGGAGAGGGATCAGCTCTGCTGTCCTCCACACACCTACTCAGTAGAGTACAATGGTGAACTAGACCAGTGCAACAGTTTAGGAAGGACAGACAAGTTGCTTTTCCTAGTTTCCTTTTTAACTAGACAATACTGAAAAACTACCATTTGCTCTATTTGCTGTACAGCTCAGAGCATTTCCTAACAGGTGTGATTAAATCCAGTCAATATCTATTCTGTAAAGTGACGGGGCTTGTGTGCTGTGCTGCAAAGGATCAGTTTACCAAATCGATTGTCCTGCCAGTTCAGGAGAGAATTACCAATGCTTTCAATGATTAGTTTCTCTTCCTGCTTAGTGTCCAGTTACACTTAGAGCGTAAAGTTTCCTCAGCAGCAATTTCACCACCTACATACATTCCAGTACTGCTCTTAATGTTTGGCGTGTGTTTTGCTGCAGGAGCTTGGTTCTGGTTTAAGTGGAAGACACCAAATGTTAGCTTGGATGAAACCCCACCGAAGCCAGGGAGCAGACATCGGTCTTGAATTTGGCCTAGAGTCTGTGGTGCTAAGGAAGAGGGCCACAAATCGAATTGTTGATATATGTGCTTGCTAAATGGTATTTTCACCTCAAAGCATACTTGAATCTTAGAAGAATGCAACTATTTCAGCTTTCTTGGATGATGTGCCAATGGTACAGCCTGCAGCTAATATGGATCATATCTTTCTTTTAGTTATTCCAGCACAATTTTATTGACTCAATGTGTTCGATGTCTCTCCTATCATGTTCATTAAGAAGAAATATCACAGATTCTAGATGACAGCTTTTTGAACCAAATCCTTAGCAGTGGAAAACTAGGATGAACTGCCTGAATACCCACGCAAACCTACAAACTGCAGATCTTGCTGTGTACCTGCAATGTCTTGCTATCTGTTTGCAGTTATGCCACTGTAGCTTGAGAACAGTAACCATGAGAAGAAAATTGACATTACTGTTTGCTTAACCACATGGCACAAAACTCACTCGATCACGTTTTAGGTGATCAAAAATGGAGAAGGCTAGACAGATGTTTACTAGCTACAGCAATAAAAGAGGAAAATAGAATTGCATTGCTTACTCCTGTATTATGCATAATATGTACACTATATAAAAACACACATGCAAAGTGATAAATTAATTGCAGATGGAGTACAGTAAGTTCAGCCTCTTGAGAGCTAGACAGTAATATACAACAACATCACAGTCTCCAGGCCATGAATCCACCACCCACATCCAACACAACTCAGGGCTTCTTAAATAATTATGTCAAATTGTAATGCAAACAGTGTACAGGAGGAGGAACAAAGAAAATAATTGATGTGTCTACCCTACGGCTCTTCCAAAGATTAGAGAGAAAAGCCCCAGGACTGGCATGTTATTTTCTTTGTTCTTTATCTTTTTCCTGGTTGTTTGCATAAATTTTGGCACTGGATGATTTAGAGCACCCTTCGTTTTGATGGATGCAGGTGGTGGCGTGTGCATGGTCCCTTAGTAAATAATGTTACCAGTGTGGGTTGCTTGAAGTGGTTTTGCTATCAAGAGTTCTGTCTTAATTTGAAAATACATCTAGGTGATTAAATAATGTCTTAGAGTTAGATTCATTTGTCTTCTTTGATTTTCGTGGCGTTCTAATTAAAGCTCCGAATACATAATTATATGAACCAGAACAGTGACCAACTTACTTTCTCTCATTACAACTTAACGCACGGTGGAGATGCAGGGAGGGAATAATTTCACACACAGGAGCATTGCAAGAGACTGTGGGTTTACAGATGGCAGTTGAGTACCACAGGACTCAAAACACCCAGATGTGCAGTTTGGGAATACCTGCACCTGTTCTGGTCACAGAGCAGCACGGATGTCACCATCACAGTCACAACAGCTGTTGCCTATGGAAGAAGGGGTAGCCTATGGGGTAGGTCTCTAAGAAGTTTAAAGAGAAATCTGTATTGTGGTCAGGCTGTTGCCTGAAGAGTACTGAGTGGAGGAAAAGAGTAGCAGCAATTACCAGAAATGTGAAGGGCTTCAGAGGAAAGTTTGAAGGCACTGGCTGAGTGATGGCATGAGGAGAGGTGTGTATAAATATTTGCAAGGGCTTAACATTCAGTGGAGAGTGGAATTACTTATCTAGGAACAACAGGATGAGCATGATAAAGTAGCCCTGTAAATGTGATTCAGAGCAGTGCTGCAAGGTGGTATGTACAGCTCTGCTGTTCAGCAAAAACAGGCACCAGAAACAAGAACTGCTCCTGGAAGATGGTGCTTGGCTTGATTAGGGCGAATTTTAACACATCTGAGTGAGGAAGAGGAAGTTGCAAGAAGGAGCAACGGTTGCAGCTTCAAAATTCCCCATTACACCTATCACCTCCCATCAGAAAGACCACCCAGGAAAACCACAGCACGGGAAACCTCAGACACTCACTGCATTCTCTCTTGCAGGGTTTTTACCACAGAAAGTGGGGAATCTTGTCCTGCACACAGATACTTACCTGAAGTGCACTCATTTCTCTCTTGAATAGCAGTAGAGAACTAAGAGCATGCTGGTGCATGGAGGCAGGGGAAAGGGTAATGTGAAGAAGCATAGGAAATGCTTCGAGTCTTATTTCCTACAGAGTATGTAGAGTTTTAAGGTCTTTCCAGAAGGAGATGGCAGAGGAGACTGAGAAGACAGCAGGAGAGAAAAAAAGATGCCCATACCATCCCAAATTGCATGAAGCAACAGGGGTTTTTTTGTCTTAATGGGTGAAGGATTAAGATGACCTTTCCTTATTCTGCATATATCTTTCAAAAAGATATGGGCATGTCAAAACACTGTGTTATACTGTTAATTTGCTTTCTCCAGAGAGAAATATTTTAAAAACACCCAAAGAAAAACAATAACAAGAGCAAACAAAAAACCCAAAACAGTTCTGTAAAATAGAAAAAAATTCTGAGTAAAAAATTCTGTAAAAATTCTGAGTCCAGAATGCTTACACTCTCTATTAATTCAAAACCTTGTAAATCTAAGAGTGTTGATGGAGATACTTCTCACTCACACCCTATATAAATCTGGAACCAAAAATGTTAGGAGAAAAACAAATATTTATCTCTATCACTAGCTGATAAAGAGTGGAAAAAAAGGCGTATGGGACAATGGGGCACAGTGCCTTCCGGGGACTGCTTTGTACTTTCCACAAGCATCAGCAGCAGTGTCTTAAGGCATTGTGCAAACGCAGCCGCTGCGATGACACACACAGTCCTTTACGTGATCCAAAGGCAAGAGATTGACATGAACATTGTTGCTCACTCAATATGGTGATGAAAGCTCCCGCCTACAATAATGATCCACTGATTTCTTAAGGAATTTTCTAAGGATGAGAAAAATGCAAAAGGCATTTATAAATTATTCAAAATCTCCTGAGAGGTTTCTGGGGTTTTTCCTCCCACATTTTTTTCTTTGAAAGGTAGGGTTTGTTTTTAAAGGTACTTCTTCGTGGGAAACTGCTGAACACCCCATCCTCCTCATTCAGGTCCTTGGAATGAGTCATCTTCAGCTCTTAGCTTTCCTTCCTTCCTTGTTCCTGAGCCATTCAGAAATGCTGCTGTTTCTGCCTACTCTGTATTGTCTTACCCAGGGTGACTCCTTGTATCCAAGAGCCTCCCAACCATTAAAAATAGGCTTCCTTTTTCCTCTTTCCCTCTCTTCATTCTAAGACCATCAGTTTGTGTCTTTCTTCATTTTTAGTGCAACATTTGAAAGGAGAGGATTTAACTTGTTGACTACCTATTCTGAGCTGAGAGCCTGGCTCTGCCGAGCTCCATTTTATGGTGTCACTGAGGTATTTTCCTTGTAATCAGAGAATCATTGCAGAATCATAGAATGGTTTGGGTTGGGAGGGACCTTAAAGACCATCTCGTTCCGACCCCCCGCCATGGGCAGGGACACCAGATCAGGTTGCTCAGAGCCCCATCCAACCTGGCCTTGAACACTTCAGCTGCTGCTGCTCCTCACACCAGCCACAAACCCCAGCAGAATTAGCATGGCAACCCACTNGGGTTGGGAGGGACCTTAAAGACCATCTCGTTCCGACCCCCCGCCATGGGCAGGGACACCAGATCAGGTTGCTCAGAGCCCCATCCAACCTGGCCTTGAACACTTCAGCTGCTGCTGCTTCTCACACCAGCCACAAACCCCAGCAGAGTTAGCATGGCAACCCACTCATGTCCAGGAGCACCTAACCCAGATCTCAGCCAGTATTACACCTTTTCCTCTGGCTGTGTTTTACTGGGTGGGGAAAGCGGAGAAGGGAGACAGAATGAAGGTCCTGATATGCCTCTCACTGCTATAAATACCATTTAGTGCAGCACAGAGCAGTTTTGACTTTATTTCAGTCTTTTTCATAAGGCACAAAAGTATGAGATCACAGCTATTTTGTATAAAGTCTGGCCTGAGAGGTGAACTTTGCTGTTAGCAATATCAGCATTCAGCTTCCTCCCACTTTTATCTCATTCACCAGTGAATTAATCTAGTAGGGAAGTCTATAAGAAAAATAAATTCAGGCTCAATTCCTCTGCTGGTACGAACTGATATTATTCATAGAAGTTAACATCATTAAAGGTCAACCTTTTCTGATAAAACTTTAATGCTTGATCTCATTTTCTTTCTTCTTTTTTTTTCTTTTTTTTTTTTTTTCCTGAAGGCCTCTCTTCAAAATGCAGTTGCTGAGATCATATTCTTTGCCCATCAATCGCCCACTGTCAGTTCCTACTGTCCTCTTTGATTCACTCTTCAGGCTCCCTTGACTTCAGGACATGAAGGTCAGGCTTTTTGTATCCACTCTGAATGCTCTCCACAGCCTGATCTTTCTGCCTACCTGCCCTTATAAAGCCTGCACTGTCAGAGGGTGCCTGAGTTCCCACCCTTTATGAATAGAAGCAAGCAGAAGAACCCATTGCCCTCTACTCCTTGGGGACCTCCAAATATACAATGAACCAAGTCAAACTAACCAACCAAACCAAATCTCAGACCCAACAGGTCACCAAACAAACTCTGCAGGATTCCCATAAGGGTTTGTTATGGTCTGTGAACCTGAAACTATTTCTAAGCATGAAATACGCTGAAAAACCAAACCTATGGCAAAGTTGGCCTAGAAGGGTTCAATACAGTGCAGAGCAATCTTGATGCTGTGTGGCAGAAATGCCAGTGAGCTATCAATTTTCAGCAGATTTTCCCTTTTTCTTCCTTAAAATCAAAGGGAACTTTAGAAGATACAAACTCATGCAAAACAGAACCAGGAGACAAGCTTTACTGTGCCCACAGACACCGCGCCAGCAAGAGCTGCAGATGCCCCAGCACAAACTCGCCCTGCTTTCCTGTGCCCTAGGAAGGACACCAGGCTGTGTTTGGAGGGCAGAGCTGGGCAATTCCCCTAAGTGCCAAAGAGCAGAGGGCCAGGATATCCATAGGATACTTTGCAAGTTCACCTTTGTAAAGCTTCATCTTCCCCTGCTCTCTGGCCTTAAACCTGAGGCAATGGGGCTGCCAGCTGAGTGTGCCTGGCTCCTGGCTGGGCCACAGGCCTGACTTCTCATTACATGGAAATCAGGAGATGGGGATGGAGTATGGGAGGGAGGGGAGGAAGGAGGAACACGGCCCAGGCAGTTCTCAGCCCTACACAGGTTCTTGGCTAATATCCATACCACTGGACTTTCTTTCCTTCTAGATGAAGGGCATAGATTTAGAGCAATGAATGATTTGTTAAAACCTCTTCTGAATGAGTCAGCTCAAATCTGTTCTTTTCCGTTCTGTCTGCTTCTTGCAAAGGCTCTGGCCTTGTTAATTGCCAGAGTTTTCCCCCTGCCCTCACCCGATACTAGATCATTTAACAGGCATGAAGAAAAATGTCATTTGGATGCCCTTTAGACACTAGCCGGAAAGTGACAATAAATTTAAGGCAGAGTTTTGGGATAAAGCAAAAGCTATTTCTGAAGAATGACAGTACGTGCTAAGTATAAATCTTGAAGCTTAGCAGCTGAATTCTGAACCCATGCAGTATTACGCTGCCCTGTGTCATTAGCAAGCTGCCAAAATGACAGCAAACTGGATTATCTCCTTCATAATGTAGTCTGTTCAGCACAAAATAAATGACTGCTGACTTTTAACAATGCACAGCATCATTACAGTGAAACTGTGTTGTGACCAGAGGCAATCCTACATGGAATTACCCTGGAAAATGAAGCTGCAATTAATCTTTTCAAGCTACACTTTACCCTAGGTTCTTCTTATCAAAATCATCTAATTAAGCACTGCATTATTTCCAGTTTCATACAAGCCTAACTCCCTTGATGTTACTGGAGTAATAACACTATCGACTTGGAGCAGCACCAGAGGAAAGCAAGGCATATTCCCCACATATTCCCCAGCACAACCACATCGTCGTGGTTTCTCCCACCCAAAGGGTGTCTCCAACAGACTTTCTAGTCACCACCTTCCAGGAGAAATTCAAAGTTTAATACTGCTGCTCTCAGACTGCAGCCCCAGAAGCTTATGCTGTCAACCAAACCAGCAGAAATATTTGTGCCAGAGGGGGATGATGACAGATCTTTAAGCAGCTACTGTCTTTCGGTTTACAAAGTCTCTGTTTTACACTGAGTCATAAAGAAATTCTGTACAGATCTGGTCTTCCAGCTGATCATGAAACTGAGCATGAGAATACGGCTGAAGTTTTTCCAGGGCTTAGCAGAACAGGACTCCTTTTCACTCTTTCAAGATGAAAGATTTAAGGAATTGTATGGTCAAGCCTAAGTACAACATCCTGCACGTGTCTCTACTGAATTTCATCCTACTTTCTCCAGTCAGTTTTCCTAAGGTGATAATTTTAAATTCCATTCCTCACCCTGATGCACTGCAGATTTCCCAAATTTGTGTCTTCCTCAGATCAACCAAACACTATCACCACCAACCTTCAGCATCACTACCGAAGACACTGAGCTATGCTGGAGCCAGAGCAGCCTCAGCTGTCCCTCCTTCAGGGCACCCTTCCAGCTGGGCAGTGACTGTGCCATCAAACTGCCCCTTAAAAGCCGCATTTCCCTTGCTACTGTGAGATGGCACCAGAAATGGTGCAGATCCTCAGCAGCCCTGAAGGAGGGTCCCAGGTATGGGTGTTGGCTGAACCTTGGAGAGCATCTCGGTGGGAACCTGCATGGATCATCTGGGTCTGTGAAAGAGAGGGGCAGAAAGATGGGCAGCATTGTAGCTCAGAGGGTCACTCTACCTTGTGTTGCGCCCATCTGTGGGAAGCCCCATAAATGTTAATGGTGTTCTCTCCAAGTGAATGGGCACAGTAAGCAAGTTCTCCAAAGGCAACCACCAACTGTGGTTGTTTTACCTTTCTGAGAGAATGAAGGCAGTGTTTTTGTGCAGGAGTTGGGTGTGTCATTCCAGGCAAGCCCAGGCAGGTGGGCCACGTTGCCTTTTTGGCCCTTCCCTGCAGGCTGAGCGCACATGCATGTGGGCTGCCTGTCACAGCATCAGCCAGGCCATAGCTGCCTCCAGATTTGGAAGGAGCAGACTTCTGCCCACCAAGCGCGTGCTTCCAGCAATCCGGCCTCTTCAGCAAGGCAGGTGTTTTGCTGATTTTCTGCGTGTACACATCTCCACATGAGCACTCAACTTGCTTGGCTGCATCCTAACCACCAGCACCTTGGAGGAGTCACAAAGGAGAGACTGCCTACCTCACTGCCAGCTGCCTCAACAGTCCCGACTGTGTGTGACCCCCAAATAAGAATTCATCATGCAGCAGAGCTGACATGATCTGAGAGGGGATACAGATGCCCAGAGTCAGTCAGAGGCATTCTTCCTAATCCTATCCCAGTTTTAGAAGAAACACCTGACTACAGAAGAAAAGACTCCAGATCTCAGCTCTTTATCTCTTTGACTGGAATATGAAATAAAACCCCCCAAAGAGACTCTTAGATGATCTAGATTAACATCTCTGATATGCTTATTTAAGTTATAAATCCTGGAGGATTAGAGGTGTGTGTGAACAGAGCTAGGGGCAATAGGGTTTTGTCTGTGGTGGGGGCACTAATAAAACACAGAAGTCCAGATTTCAAAAGCAGTTAGGTGTTTCATTAGGAGTTAAGGGTAGATTCCTGTGAGCAGGAGGATTTGTGGCATCTTTCTGGGTGGCAATGAAAATAGGGTTTTTTTACAGAAGGACTGTCCTCTGCCCCTTTTAAAGGTATTTCTGATTTGCTAAAACTCCACAATGATACACCAGAAGATGTCACAATACAATGCACTGAATTCAGAGGTGAGCACTGAGTGTTCATCCTCATGATATATTATTGATGTGTTGCTACATTTCCTCATGCTTGGGATAGGTCCTGCATTTTGCTGTACTCAGTGGGAAATTGCAGGTAAAATGAGGGTGATTTGGCTAAAAAAAGTATGCTGTGACTCGCCTGGTTTTCCCTGGATACAGTACTGGTCATGTGCATGTGCCTGAGTTTTCAGCAGAGGAACAGTCCTGTTACAGACTGAGCTGCTGAGCCAGCACCTGAATTCATGGAAATTCTTTTCACCCATGTCATTTATTTAGCAAAGCTTCATTCACATCAGTGACTAAGAAGGTATTTTTACTTTTGCACATTTGCCCGTGATCTATTGAACATTTTTCTTCCAATTACCAGTCACCAAAAGGGCATGTGTCTGTATGTGTGTGTGCAGGACAGTCTTGCCTAAACAGCTGCCATGCTGCCTTGATGTCATTAACAAAAAAAAAAATTTAAAAGGATTTATTGATGCAGCTCAGAAGTCTGAGGGGCTTAATGACAGATGTGAAACCCAGCAAGACTGTAGTCTGGGCTCACGAAAATGTTCTTCATGCATATTTCATATACAAGCAATTTTCCATCTCTTTTTCCCTGCTTACCTCCCAGCAGTCACCCGAGGAATGCATGTTATTCACCGAGGTAGAACCTACATTATTTTTAATGTCAGGTGCTGGTTTGATGACAGAGAGTTGGGATAATTCCTAGAGACTGCAATACCCCTGAAAAGCTGAAAGGTTGAACTGCTGGAGTCTAAGATACGGATTTGAGGTGTTCTAACTAAAATGCCAAGCTCCTCATGTCTACTGTGAAATAAATAGCAAGGAGAGATCTGGATCACACACACATACACACAAAAAAATACTTGGTGATAGTAGCAGAGCATTCCCTGATCAGCACAGGGCTTCACCACTTTTACATGACTACAACTGAAGGATCTGTGCAGGAAAATGTGCCCCTTAGAAGCTTGCTCTTCAGGGATTAAATGGGTATTAGTTCTCTCTTGGTACCAGGAGACTGGAGAGTTGCATAATGGGGCATACTGAAGAGTTTCTGAAGAGGAAGTGAGTCAAAGTTTGTTATTTTCAATGCAGCCAGGATTGTGTTTTCTGCCACTTGTAGTGGGGGGGGTTGGTTTACCCAGCATAGCTGTGCTACAGGAATCACAGCCAGGATCAAGAGCAAACATCTCAATTGCGACATCCTGGCAAGAAGCTTGTTCTAGCAAGTAACTATTTTGAGAAGAGGAAGAAAAAACAACAAAAGTTGGCAAAAAGAGCTGCAAAGGGCTGCACTTCATGCGGATGCTCCCTCCTGCTCCCCAGACCTTGCAGACCTGGCTGTGCTGTCCAGGCTCCTGCTGCCTCTGCTCTGCCAAACAACTTCTCTGTCTGTCTCTGAGGCACTCCTGAACACCCACGGTCTTTCTTAACTCTGTCTCTCTGTTTTTCCCGATCCACGGCTCCCATCCAGCTGCCGCCACTCCTATGCACTGTTCCTGCACAGTGTAGCTGCAGGCAGATCCAGTTTCCCCTGCCCTGTTTGTTCCCCAACGCCTCAGCATCCAGGTGCACCGAGGGGTATTGCACCATGTACCTCAGGCAACACCTGCCTGTCACTACCCACAAAATATGAAATATTCATGTAGGGCTTAACTTGCTACTGCCAGGCCTCTCCTTGGGTCATTTACATCTGGGCAAACGAAATGCAGCAGCTGTGATACAGGACCAAAAGTGAGTAGCTGTAAATTGACAAGGGCCATTTGTCACTGTTATTAACACCCTGGGTCACACTACCTCCAGATATTTCCTGTGTCACCGCTATTTTTATTTCTTCACAAATAAAGACTATAGACTTCAGTCTGCTCCTGGTCACATCAGGCTTGACTCAAGGCTCTGACAAGGAGAATGACACAGGGAGACTTGCCTCAGCACAGGCTGGAAACTGCATCCTACATTCTGCACAGTTTTGAAATTATTACAAAATCTTTGTTGGTGCTGGAGTACTAATCAGCATAAGGAACTAATGTGGTATTAACAGTCTCTTGTAGACAGATTGTGAAAACAGATTATTTTCTTGAATATTTCAAAAATATTGGATTCTAGGTTCACAGTTGGCTTTTATTCTTCTTTTTTTTTTCTTTTCTTTTACTCACTTAATGCCATCTAACATCAAAGGAAATACTTTCAAGCATTATCCTGAACAAATCTCTGCAGCTGAGGCACAGCAGACATCAGGCAGTGCAAAGTGCAGTAGCCTTGAAACGTTTGAGCCATCTGGACCTTTGACATTAGCCTGAGGTTTGCTAAATCACCTGCTTAGATGCATGGCAAAATGCTTCACACTGAAAACAGCTCTCAGATGCTTTCCACGGGCAATTGATGGCAAAATAATTAGTGTTCATGGTATTTATGGAAGACTTTTAAAATATGAACAGGCAGGATTCGGTTAGGACTAGTGGGAGTGTACTTGCAGAAGCAAAATTTAACCTTTCTCTCAAAATCTTATAGTACATTTTAAATTTAAATTGAGAGCTTTACTAATTAGCATTTGCTTTGAGATCCCTAGACTGCAGAGCACAAACGTGAAGACAGAGAAAATCGAGATTATTGTTTCCTCTATAATGGGCTTCAGATGAAGCAAGCCAGGCATACATTGAATTGCAGTGACCTGGAGCCCTTATCTACCTCCAACAATACAGCACAGCTCTGACTAATAAAGGTTTCTCAAACTCAGGCATTGAGTACTTGGTGAGACAATGATAAAGAGGGCGCCAGGACATGCCTCAGATATACCAGGATCCCTGAGTCACAGGAAGGGCCAGCAGAGTGTTAGTGGCTTGGGTTTGTAGTCCTGTGGTTACATTCACCTGCCCAAGTGATATTCTTCCTTTCCTCAGAAACAACAAGTGACCTCTTGTCAACTACTGACCATAGGGAGAGAAACATCTCAAAGCAGGAACCCAAAAGAAAAAGAGAATATTTTCACTCAGTGCTTTGGGAACTTGGCTGAGAAAAAGTCTACAATGAACACTCCCAGGACTGAAAGGTATCAGATGAAAATCAACTAGTTCTGTCTCTTACAGATAAAAGGGATTCTTCTTCCTCACCAAGGGGATTTAACAGGTCTTTAGAGATTTGCAGGCAGTAGAAAATAGTTTTATAGAACTGGCAGTTTTCTGGCAAAATATTTTATTCCAGTTAATCATTCTGTGCATTCTCTGGCAATCTGGTGTGATATCATGTCTGGCTATAGTTCTGGTTTTCTCTCTCTTGTGAAATACTGACACTGGCTATCACATCCACAGCATCAAGCAGCATCCTTGAGGGATTCATTCAGTTGTTCAGCCCAGGAGTTGGCCCTCTGTCTCTTCCCTCTAGGACTCCAGCAGCTGCATGACCGGTGGTTTTACCACTCTCCTTCCAGGTAATGGGCTATCTGCCCAGATGGAGGGTCTGAGAAGTTAAGCCTCAAGCAGATACATCAGTACAATCTGCCTGCACCCATTTTGTTGTGCCTTTAGCTGACTTTGTACTTAGTGTTTTCTCCAGTCACCCCTTTGAACTTCCTGTTGATGCCTGAAGTGTCTGCATGTCAGGCATGTTTTCCAGCCACAGTGTCATTCTTCTTCCTGCACCTATTTTTAAATTTTCTAGCTCCTTTTGATGGTGGGCACAGCATCGTTCAGGGCAGTAATGCAATGGCAAGAGGAAGACACACAGGCAGATGAAGCATCTTTGTGATAAAGCTAAAGCAATTAAACCAACCTTAAGTTCCTTTGCAACATTTGTTTCAGGTCTTGGCCTCTTCCAAAGTATTCTCAAGGAAACCATAAGAGAGTAAGATGTTGACTTGGCTCTTTACATGACAGTCCCAAAAATCCCAGTCACTAAGGGTCCTATATTTGGGCCTACGCTTGGCCCTTCAGGGAGGACAGTCACAACATCCAAGGGATGCTCAGGGAGTAATTGTATACTCCTGGTGCAAGGAGTATACATGTAATTATGTATTCCCTAAGTGTACAATGCTTGGTAGTTATACACAGTAGACCCCAAAATATCATTTAACACGTGTGCTGGTTTTTAAGGCAAAAATACTGGTGAATTTACTCTGTGATTATATGGTCCTTACCACATGCACTTTCTTCCAGTATTTGATACTTACTATGTCATTAAATGGTCAGCAATTGCTTCGGAGGCAAACACTGCTTGGAAAATTGTTCTCTGCAAAATGGAGCATTATTTAAAAATCATTAACGTTTTTCACCACAGCATTTTTCCTCAGGAAAAATATACAAGTCTTCCAATTTGACTTCAGCCTACATTCTTCTGGAGATGTATTGTGTTCCTGTTGTTTTGAGAAAGCATAATGATGTTGCTCTCAAACTCCTTTAATCAGTGTTTCTCTCTGTCCATTTTCCTCTTTAAGTCCTTCCCTCCTAAGCCAGAAATAAAAATTGAAAGCTGACTGTAATTTTAAGCCAAAAATATCCCTGTTCCTCCTGAAGCCAATGGATGTGGCATAGTTCCCACTGACTTCCCGTAGTCCAAATTCTGTTTTAGGGATTCTTGCCATGTGGATGGAGTAACTCCACCAAGGTCAACAGGTTTGCACAAAAAATGCCTGGGCACAATAGCAGCACAACCCATCCTAGTGGTAGGAGGATCTCTTCCAATTTCTTCTGATCCAGGCATATCTACAGATGCCTGCACACACGCCAGAGTGCAGCTTGCAGTGCACAAGCTCTTTATGTTTGCTAGCATGGTATGTTATTTTGTTTGATTGCTGGGCTGCAGCACAGAAACACAAATCAGCCCAGCTCAGCCTGATTGCAAATAAGGTAAATGTAGCCTGAAAGAAACAAAGAGGCAACTCTAGTCAGCATATTCTACATCAAGACTTACAGGGCTCTAACTAGAGTAATTTTATGGCTCTTGATGTAAGGACTAAATTCCTATTTAGCTCTTCTGCTTTTGCTTGAGTTTTCTATTTCTTCCAAGGAGCACTGAAAATACTTAGGTGGTGATTCATAACAATATGACACCAGTTAAGTCCTGAGACTGGAATTTACTCATTTTCAGAGGACCAACAGAATGGCTGTACATTACTGCATTGTCAAAATAAAGCTCAGAAGAGACTGTGGTAAAGCACGTACCCCATTCTGGCTGCCCGCACAGGGGAGAGTTTCATCCTAGTTTGCAGATCTTTGCCAGCATGGCATTCTTCAGGACAAACTGTACCCAAAAGCAATGTGAGCATGGAAGACATGACTCTCTTTAGCTCCTGTGGTCACGGTATCCATCCCTGCAAACAGGATGTGTTAATTTGTGATGGCTCCTACCACATCTCGTTTTCAGGCCTGGTGAAAGCAATGAGTGGTTTATGGAAGCCAAGACCAGACAGCTAAGGACAGCTTGGGTGGAAAAGGAAGATATGAACACAGCACCTCGGCCACAGAATTACTTGCTGGCTGGTAGGTGCAAACAAGTGATTTTAATAGCTACAATGCTGGACCACATGGTACAGTTCAACTGCTAAATGTCAGACTAAAAATGTTTTGGGGACTGGATTCTTTAATAATAATAATAAAGTATTTCTCCTCTGAAAGCAACATGCTTTCTTTAGCCATTTTCCTTTTGAGGAAAACCACCCTTTTTCAGATGTTTCTCAGATGACAGATTGCTACATCGCCTGCCTTAGAAAACGGATGCCTCCTGCGTGTGCATGCCTGTGTCAGAAGAATGAATTTAAAAATAGCTGTCCCTACAAAAAAGACCTTCTGATTTTACGACAATGCAAAGATACTTCAGGGGTTCAAAGCAACTACTCCCCTCAGGTATCTTTGTCCACATTCAAGTAATATCATAAACATTTTCTCCTGGTATCTCTATTTTAATTGCTCAGGACAAGCATTTTTTTTGGGAACACAGTACAGCCACAGAATGACTACCCTCAAATGCTTGTTACCAGCTGAGATAAAACCTAGGCTTTGGGGCACCTATATTTTACAATACTCCTAAAAACACTATGTGAGCCATTGGGTTTCAGCCTTTCCCAGGTCATAACATCCTGATTCTCTCTGCTCTCCCACAGAGAACAAAGTCTACCCCTGTTTAACCAGCAAGAAGCTCCAAAAAGCATCTCTGCAAGTTCATCTAGCAGCAAAGCCAGTAGATCTGCTCTGAAAATAGAAGCAGCAAGAGAGAAATGAGTGATGACTCATGGCTTAGCTCTGCTCTTGTTTATAGAGGCATAAAACAAGAGTAACTCCCTTGACATTGGTGAAGTTAACACCCTTTCAAGTAGCCACACTTCTTGGGTAATTTTAGATCAATCTACACTCATTCATCATGATTCAGCTTTGATATTGGATTGACTCTACTGGTTTACAATTCAGTGAGGCTCCAATACATCTGAGCAATCAAGAGTAAAGAGAGAAGCTGAGCTGATTTGTACAGATGCAAATAGTGACATTGCTTGGGTGACACAGACCCTGCATCATGCAGTCTATGACTTCCCCAGAGAGAAGCTCCCCTGCAGTCACTACATGGGTATTAGTTTAAATCAAGGGGAAAAGAGTGGGAAGAAAGCTCGGCTGAGGGATGAATGAGAGTGTTTACTGGTTTCTTGCATCTCCTTGGCATTACACAACACAGTTTTTGCAGACATGGCTAGATGTTCCTCCTACCTGGAGGAACTTGCTGAGCACAAGGGTGGGTTGTGGATTTTGCCTGCCTGTTTGTTTTCCTCTGAAAAGCAGGAGGTTTCTCACTAAGAGTTTACAGGAAATTCAGTTACATAAAGGTGTTTCTGTTTTAGCGAAAATATTTACTAGGGGGAAGATGTTTCACATCCGTCTGTACTGCGTACTTTCAGTTCCTAAAAAGAGGTAAGAAAGGTGCCTGACCTCCTGTGGGAAGTCCCAAAAGAGGACAGTATCACATATGCAAAACAACCAAAAAAAAGTCTGGCAACAGACCTAGAGCAATCAGAAGTAAAAGAAAAGCCCCAGTTCTGAGCTATCTATTGTCATTGCCTATGTAAATGCTGATGGAGGTATTCTGCTGGTCCAGTAGCGTGCTATTCTCTGGCCAGACCCCCCACTTAGATTTCTGGGCCACCCCACAGCAAGCAAGAGAAGTTATCAGACCTTGCTGATTGTCCACTGAGGAGTGGAAATGAAAACAGCTAAACATCTGCTATTCTTCACAGCAACATTACAGCTCAGCTATGCAGTCCACCTACCTCACTTCCATGCAAATGAAATGGGGCACCAGCATTTCTAGTGTTATAAAGCAAGGTTACAACCTGAGATGCTGTTAGAGATCCTATAAATAAAGATAAGTCTATGTGGGGTGGGTGCAAAGATAATAAAAAAGATCCTATGTGTGTGGGGATTTGTGCTGTTGCTCAAACAAAGGGATGGGATTCAACAGGCACAGCTGTTCCTTGCCTATTGCTGCCTCCGCCCATTCATTTTAAACAATATACATATTTAATTGAGCAATCTCAACGATATTTTCTCAAATGCTTTTGAAAGGACTGTTTGGTTCATTTTTCCTTGGCATCTTTATCTTCCAGCAGCTAATTTCCTTATTACTGAGGACCCTATCACTCACAGGAGGTCTAGATCTTGACTGGTCCTGCATTCAGTAGATTTTAAAGCTGACGCGGCAGGATATTATCCATTGTGATATAACGGTATTTTTAAAAAGTAATTATAGTCATCCTTTAGAGATGTATATGGGAAGTCAATGCCCAGACTTTGTCCCCTTTGGAGCAGCAGACAGCAGCAACAAAGCACCATGCAAATGCTGCTCTGTGCCTGCCTCCACACCTCCTTTTGGGCTCATCTGTGTAGTAATTTGCTGACAGCAGAAAATGGCAACTTATGGCTCTCCCTGCATTTGGCTACTGCACTGTGGAGCTGAAGCCTGAGGAAAAGGACATGTGGGATCTACACAACTGTGTGCAGAGTGAGGTGAGGAGACAGGAGCTGGGACAGAGCAGCTGCTTGTAATCCCCAAGGAGGGCCCTTGGCACAGATTGTATGTGCTGGATAAAGGGGGCTCATCCTGAGTCTGGACCTGCTCTGACAGCCTGGAGGAGCCACAGCAGGGAAGGGGAGTCCACAGGGAATCAAACCCTCATATATCTTCATAACTTCGGGATGATAAGCCATACTGCTAAGCCACTTTAAAGTCAGATATACAGGGAGTGTGAAAGGCAAAGGAAGCAAACATCATATTGGAAATGAAGTTGCTTTTACAATTTAGGGTTGCTTTCATTTTTGCTAAAGCACTGTCCAGTCAAGTCTTGTCTGTGATCCCAACTCCAGGCAGCAGGGCACATGAGGTTCTGGGGTGGGCACTGCTCCCCAGCCAGCTCTTGGGACGGAGGAAGGTGATGGAGGCCTGCTGAGATATCCCAGAAAAGGGAAAAGATGCTACCCGAGGCACGTGGTGCAGACACCCCAGTGTCTCTGCAAGTAGTCAGCCTGGGTCATTCAAGCTCAATTCCTGGCAGGTTACCTGCATTTGGGACTATCTGAGCCCAGCTAACAGGGGCTGGCAGACATTCCTGCTCCAAGGGCCCTGGCCCTGGACTGGGGAGGTTACAGAACACCAGCAAACAGGATGAATAAAGCATAAGATTAGTGTAGATAAGTGCAAGAGATTGTCTAGTGCTCCTTAAAGGTGCATTGTTTTTGTTAAAACCAATTAAATTTTGCACGACAGAGTGTACAGTTTCAGGAGTTGTTCTGGGATGACTGAATAAATTCAAACAATGGAAAGGAATCACATAGCAGTTGCAAAGTCAGCATGAAGGTAACAGACACTTCTTATGTCTTTAGCCTCCTTTATGGCTCTTTCCATCAATTTCAAAGCAGTTATCACCTCTTTGAAATTCAGTAGTGCTGAAGGGCACGGTCAGGCTGTACCCAACTAATAGGATAGAATTTTAAGGGGAATGAAGACATGAAGCAGTGGGACAAAACTGTTCAATCTGCTTTGCTTAATGCATTTCTGCAGGCAGTAGATGTGGCTAACAGATCAGAAGTAGGGCAAACACTTAAAATCTGTAAACTAAATATTTGTATTAAAATAAATATGCCCGTGTGCCATAAAGTATGTAATTAAGAACTGCTTGCTGAAATGCATGGTTAGCAAAGCTTAGATGTAATTGCCATGGCAGTGTTATGTTCTACTTGCAATACAATTGCAATCCACTTCATTTCCCAGGGAAAACTTGGGAAATAATTTAATGCTATCTAGGTGAACACAGGAGAAGAAACTGTTTTCACAAGCTGGACGTTTTTAATCACTCAGAACTAAACTGCAGTGTCACTGACATTTGTTTGATTTTGAAATGCCACATACTAGGAAAGTGCGAGCACAGGAAAAGTTACCTGGTAGATTTTGTGTATGTCTGCAAAGGAAGACTCCTTTTCCTTTTAATGGTCTAAAAAACCCCAAACCCACTCATAATCCCAAAATGGGATTGTGCATTTAATCTAATTGTGCATTAGACTCTGGAAAATCCTGCGAGTTTCCTGTTATGCTGTTTGGCTTTATCCTTCATCTCGGCTGAAACCTGTGAGCTCACTTTGAGTTTCTGTGACACCATGGATCTGATTCAGCAGAACACTTAAGTATACTCTCAGCCCAAGCACTTTGAGGACTTGCAGCCTTGCTTGGCAGCACTTTTAAGCACTTACAGAATTTAAAGCATATACTCAAGTCCCTTCAACTTCATTGAAGCATAAGATCTACTTAAGTATTTCGTTTAATCAAAGTATAAGTGATTAAAATATCATGAATGCAAACGGGTTTTTCTCTGGTTTGCACTGCTCACTTCTTTTTCAAGTAGCCCAGCTTGTCAGATCTATTTGTTTGTACTCACTTTAAATGCAGAGCTGTGTGTGGGAACTCTGCAATTAATTTCTCCAATCTGTTTGTTTGATTTTCCCTGTAGATGTAGGGTTCCCAGCTTTTTTGGGAAGTGCTGTGCTGCAAAGTATTTAGCACCATGCTGAAGGCAGAGCAGAGCTACAAGTCAGGTTCACTGCATGCGGCAGAAGCAGATGAGTAAGCTAAGATCTGTTTCAGTCCTCTTAGGCAAGATTTGAGCATCTTCGGCTCTAATCCTGCAAGCCACATATGAGGAAATAATCTTCATCCTCTCAAATACATCCTTGAAGTTGGTGGAAGCAGTCAATGCACAGAAGGCTTGCAAGGACTGATCCTTATTTAAGCCAAGAGAAGAGAAAACAGTGCAAACCCAATCTGAAAGAGATCATGTGCATCTGCCACTGGAGTTGGTGGCAATTTAGCAGCAGCTTCAGCTGACACAGTGCCAAGGGCAGGGCTGGACCCTCTGCTGTCTGTGCCATCCACAAAAACAAACAGAAAGATTGCTTTTCCCAGACTATTGTGGCATGATATAAATGAGCTCAGGCGAGACCGTCTATAAACCCTCTTCTTTGCAGGCTCTTTTATAAGGCTGGGTAATTATATAGGAATTACTTCTCAGCCTGATTTTTTCAATGGCTCCTGAAAAATACGGGGAAGATATTTGACTCCATCAGAAAGCAAGTTTTGTACTGCAGAACTGTTGTGTCACGTCCACGAGAAGAGCCCAGGCTGCACAGCCTATGTGTGAATCTATCTCCCCTTAGTCCCTCCCTTTAGCAGAGGAGTCCATCCTAATTTTTCCCTGACAAAAAGACACAGCTTGATTCCTAAAGCTATAGGACAACATGCCAGCTGCTGGGAAATTTTGCATCTGTGATGTAGCAGGAGGAATTTTGGCAGTGGATTGGGCCCCACAGGAGAGCAATTCTGCTTGGCAGCTTGGCCAGAGGTAGTTTTGAAGTGGGATCTTTTCTCAGGACATACTTAAGAGAAAAGCCATCTTAGAGGAGGTAAAGGCAAGTGGTAAAACTGTACCAGGTTCAATAAACTATGTTGACAGAGTCATTGATCTCAGCACTAAAATGAAAAGAAGATTAATCTAGCTTTGGTGATGCTAATGCACTGGGGAATCAGTTAGTACAAAGGGACTGCAGAAACCCCTAAAAACTCTCACTATACAGAATTCTAGTCAGAAGGTTCTTTTCTAAAAGACCAAAACACCCAGGAAACCAGCAGCTTTTAAACAGAAAGAAGGTCAGCCAGAGGAAGAAATACTACTTTTTCTCTTAGCTTTGAAGGGTTTTACCCTTGAACAGAGCTGGTCAGCAATACCAAAGTACATCAAACTACAGGAGGAAGGGTAGCTAAGCACGAGACAGGCCTCAAGGACACAGAATTTTATAACCATCATCTTAAATAGGATATCTTAAATCTGATTTAATCTCAGGCATCTTGAGTAATTTATCTGAAACATCCATATGAAATGCTTTTTTGGCCTATGCTCCTTTCATAAGCAGGAGAGAGGATGACTCAGCTCATCTGTTCTTTATGTGCAGACACAGGTGATGGCTGAGGGAGTCAAATCAGAGAAAGGACTTAAGCCCTCTGAGTCAGACCAGAGCTATTTCCTTATCTTACCTTCTTCACAGTGAATGACAACTCTTGGTCCTACTCTTCCTTTGATTTTTTTTCTATTTGATTTTGAAGATGGTTTTTTCCTCCTTGAGACTAGAGAATCATCATTTTTTTAATATTTAATTTCCAGCCAGTGGTGAGGCAGGAGATGGAAGTCCTCAGACAGCATTGCCACAGAGTGCATAAGCTCTCCTTTCCCTGCTCCCTTCAGGGAGAGCAGGAGAGTGGCAGGGACTGAAGCCTGGCTTCCCCTCCATGCTGTCCACCCTGCCACTGACCCCCCAGGGCCACAAATCACATAAAAGAACTAATTTTCAGAAATGCCTGAGACCTGCAAGTGTGCAGCAGGAGCTCACACTGGCAGGTCAAACACCTGAGGCCTGCAGCAGTGGTGGGCTCCAGCCATGTGTGACCAACTCTTGTGCCGCGATCTGGTGGGGTCGGCACCTGTGGTATGCCAGGTAAAACTGTGAGTATCCTTCCTGCTATTCACAGGGAAGGATTCCCCTGAGACAGGGTCCCAAGGCAAGTCCCCAAAAATGCCTGTGGAGCTGCGGCTCGGCCCTGCGTGGTGGCGGGACACCCTGACAATGCCTCACGCCAGCCTGGCCCAGTGCTTGTGGGGAGGCCTCAGCAAGGCCCCTCAGAGGTGCCACAAAACCCCCCGACCTCCCCTCATCCTTCCACCCACCTGCTGCCAGGAAAGGCCTCTGGGGCTGAGCTTCTGCACCTCAGGCACTTCTACCACGGGGGGCCATGGGCTCTCCAGGGCAAGCCGAGACACCCAGGCCTATCCAGGACGCTCCCCATTGCCACGGTTCCCTCGGCAGGCCGCTGTGGGGCCCCTCATAGCGCGCGGAGCGGCTCCAAACAGCCGTCGGGCATCAGGGCCACGGTACCTTATTTAACCCTGCTGAGGGAAACACCAGCTCTTTCCCCTCTCAGCATTTGTTTTCAGTGGCTAATCCAAGAAACACACGTCCTTTCTATTTACTTAGAAAAGAATGAATAACAACCACGTTTCTTCTCGGGTCCTCCCCCCTCTCCGGTCCTCTCCTCGCTCCCCTCCCCACCTTGCTATTAAAATGGCAACCTCTGTGCTGCAGACATCGCCGGGCTGCTGGAGCACTTAAGCAGCGCCCTGCGAGCTGCAGCCATTTACTGTGTGCGATTGTTTCTGCGAGACCTAATAATTCTACCATTGTTATTACAACACTGTGCACTAATACAAATGAGCTTGTAAATAGGGGTCCAACTAAAATAAAACCATTATAATCACAGCCCAGGCTGTAAATCACAGACTAGTGTATTCTGCTGTGGTTTGACCCAGAGCCAGGCAATAGTCAAATAATCAAACTGCAGATGTTGGGATAGCAAATCTGCTTAAATTTAAACAGTGGCAAAGATCCAAACAACG
>VXBT01004380.1:141411-202342 GCA_013400235.1 Oriolus oriolus
GGGGGTGGGCGGGGAGAGAGAGAGAAAAGAGTCCTTTGCACAATGTAGGAATTTCCCCCCCACCTCCCTTCTTGTTAACTGGGTCTGTAAAGTAACCAGACACGTTACCCGATAACAGCGCTGCTCCTCGGCAGCTTGTGCAGCCAGCGCCGGCTCGCAGGAACGATGCCCTGCAAAGCATCTGCAGAGTGATTGATAATTAGCACTATCTGCCAGGCTTGCGGGGACATCCCTCCCGACTGTCCCATGGCCACTGCCAATGGCGAGATCAAGCCTTCCAAGCCTTCCCGGGGGAGAAGCCCAGGGGGACCCAATAATGTTCCGTCCCATGAACTGCGTTAGAGTTACCCCAGAAATCAACAATGCAGAGTCAGAGATTGACTCCTTCTCATTTCATGAGCTTCTTGCTACGAGTAAATCCTCTCCTTTCTCCATCTCAGTCTCAGATGACCCTATTTGCCCATGAGAAAGCCCAGGACACAGCTGCAATTTGGACTCTTGCTCGGGGGAGTTTATGGTGGGCACTAACCACCCCACCCTGGGCAGAGGGCTCATGTCCCTACATCAAAGCATCCTTGGCCAGGGCACAGAGAGACCTGCCTAGAAGTGGCACGCTGAGGGTCATTTCACTGAGCAAAGCAGCATGAAGGGGCAGCTGGAACACTGTGCTGCAAATGTGGGGCAGCTGGGAAGAGGATCCACATGAGGCTGTCATGCTCTGCCAGCTGTTTCTACGGCTGCGGGAGGTGCAGCGTGGTTGCTTTTCCTCCGAGCCAGAAGGCAGGATCTGTGTCGGTAGTGCTCACAGGCAGTGTGTTCTTGTCTGGAGAATACATGAGCCTTGGCTGTTGCCCCATGACATTTGAAAGCTTGCTATAAGCTTCTTTAAGAAAAGTCCACAGTCATTTGTTTCTCTGACAGCCCAAGGCAAACAAGTCGGATGGGTCTTGTTGCTCACCACGTTGTCACATGTGGTCGCAGGAGGACTGTTAAATGTGAGAACCTCCTTGATGTAACTTTAACTTACTAGGAAGGAATTTTTTATGCTTTTTTTTTAATGTAATATTTAAGCCGTTGCCAGGCAACAAGTCATAAGAACAATCAATCACACAAATGGATGCCATGTAAATACATCTTTTAAGCAAGTAGCTCAAGAAATCATTGAGGGGATAAAGTAGTGATCTCTCCAGGGGAAAATTAGCAAAATGAGCTCGCCAGTCCCAGATGAAGGCTGGACAGGATACAAACCAGCCATCCTCGTGAATCTGCTTCTTCTCTGTGGCACTGACACAGCAGCTGTGAATATTAATATTATTTCCCTAAAACCTTGTGACTAAATTCCACTAGCAGAACAATTTGCCCTTCCTGCTCAGGAAACATTTGCTGCTAAAATGACTTGAAGGCAACATGAACCAAGCTGGAGGGACCCCAGAAGGAGATTTTGGTTATAAAAAGCTCATTCACTTATTTGAAAACTTTTCCTTAGAAATTGAGAAACCAACTTGGATGAAAGTTCTCTTTCCTCCTTTTTTTCCTCTATTCTTAGTTCTTTTTAAGGGACAGTCTATCTCCTGGAGGTGGTGAACCTTTTTTGGCCTCAGTCTCCCTCCTGGAGGGAATACAATGTTAGAGGCAGAAAAATGTGCCACTCCAAGTAAGAACTGCAAAATTAACACCTTGGCGTGCACTCCTTGAAAATTCATTCTGCTGCATCCAAATTTTCACAGGTTTTCCTGCTCCACTTGTCAAGGGCACCACTTTTAAAAAGTGCTATTTTTTTCAGTCTTTGATTTACAGTAAGCCCATTGCTCAGAGGAAGCCTGCAGAAAGAGGCCAGTTTCCTTTGATGCATTCCTAAGTGTCTTGGTGAGAGGAATTGTTCTGGTGTGTGAATCAACTCTGCTTCCTCTGCCTGTCAGAAAAACAGTGCAACCTTGTACTGCTGATATATGCCACGCTGCACGGGATGTGGTTGATCTCCTCTGCTGCTGCTGCTGCTGCTGCTGCTCCGCGGAGATCTGTTTCACAATGCGAGCAGTAACCAGATTAAAATCAGTGGTGGAGGTTGTTGTGAACATTAAGCATTAAATAAACTCCAACATTGTACCATAATTCCTCATGAATGATTAGATCATCCTGCTGGGAGTGCTACCATTATACATAAGGCAAATGTCACTGGGTGCCTCATAAATTCAGCATACAAGTACTAAACATATTAGGTCTGATTCACTGCTGCCTAGCTTCAGTTTATCCTAGTATGAGGCAGAGGAGCTACATCGGCATAAATGTGGAGTGCAACACTGGTTCCCTTCTCATTTTAAGGGATCAGCTGTTTCCACTGACTTTCATAAGACTGATGCTAAGTGGATTCACAGTTGCTCCACTCCAGCTATGTTAAGTCTCAGTTGTGGTAGATCATGCAGGGGAGCCAGTCCTGGGGAAAAATATAGGCTGGTATTTCTGGCATAGAAATGCAACCCCTAATAGTGAAGGCAGGTCTGGATTGCAAAAAAATAATGTGCTCTGGAGCTGGGTTGACAAAACCAAATTAGCTGATTTAGGAAAAAAAGCCAGACTCAAGGCTGGTTGGCTTTTGACACAGGATAGCTGCTCAAGTGCAAGTCCACCACGGAGTTTATGTTAAACAGGAGCTACATACATGATCCAAAACCCAGATTGTCTCCAATTCCCTGGCACTTCAATGAGAGCACTCCTGTCAGCTGCACTGAAGCTTTCCTGGGGACAGGGAAGGTTGGCACGACACCATTTTGGTGTGTTCCACTGCTCTCATTCCAAATACGCTGACTTTCCCTTGATGTTTCAAATTTTCCATAAAAAGAGCAATTTCCTTCAAAGAGAATTCCCCTCCATGTACTGTTTGTCAGGGAGGAAATAAAAGTCTTGTGCCTCAAAAACTTTGTTGGGAAAAATTTTAAAATCATATGCTATTGACAACAGCAGCAATAATGGAGCAGAATGTGGCCTATGAAGGTCCCTGGTCCTTGACTTTCTCACTGAAGGATTATTCCCTGCAATCCCCCTCAGTGCATGTTGTCCAAGGTATTTTTTTTAATGAGGTGTTGACTAATTCCCTCGGGAAATTTTTGTGCAGTCTGACAGGTCTCATTGTTAGCATTCTACCCAGCCTAAATTTTGCCTTACCAGACTTTGTCTCAAACTATTTCCCTCTTTCCTTGGTGTATTATGCATCTTTCAAATATTTGTAGGCAGTTATCATATCCCCTTTTTAAGCTGTCTGTCAGCCAAGTTAAACATAATTAGCTTTTTTAATCTTCCTCCATAAATCCAGCTTGCTTTCTTGAAATCCAGTCCCCTTCTCCTACTTACGTGTCTTTTTGGTATGATGAAGCTACATATTTTGTGGTTACTTTTCACATGCCATCACTGATACCAGTAGGAAGAGGCATCAGAAAATCAGACAGTAGATCAGGGATGGTTTCTAGTCTAGGTCAATTTTTTTGTTTTTTGTAACACCGACTCAGCTTCACTGTCAAATAATTTAGGGTTTCCTTTGAATTTTTATATCAGTTAGTATTCACAGAACTCAAACCCTGTAGAGTACTTTCAAAGCTAATTGCTGTAAGAGATTAATTAGGAATTTTGTGCACATTCTGTGAGTAGACTTGGAATAGTAGAACACTGCTGGAAAATTAATTTACCTGTCTTGACAATGTGTTAAGTGATGCAGAAAAAAATTACTTTTTTTTTTCAAAAACAATTAGAAAATATTATCCAGGACTGTTTTGGGGTGTTTTGTTTTTTGGCACTAGTGAAACAACTGTTCCAATGTTTCCGCACTCACTCCCTGAGCATTTGCTACAGGATGCCAAAACCCCATTTTTCAGATCTATGTAGATGACAGGGAAGCATTTCCCATCATATGCATCCCACAGGACTGGATGGAAGCTTAACCAGAGTATTGTTTTGCACTTACTGATTCTGGACACAGGCAGTATCTATTTGCTCATTCAGTAATTATTTATATTTATTTATATGTAATTTATATGTATATGTGTGTGTGTGTGTGTCCTCTGGGAAGAAAGAGACAGGGGATTAAGTGCACACAGCAAACATGAATTGAGTATTCATATTTTCCAACCAAATTTTTAAACTTCTCCTTGAGATCAAAAGACTTCAGGGACTTAATAACACTTTAATTTCAGATAGGCTCCAGAGGAACACTATCAGAATGCTGAAGAAATTCCTCCATATGGAGATTTAAAAGATGACCTGCCTCCAGGTCTTGGTTTGCTCACTTCT
Organism: Oriolus oriolus; assembly: GCA_013400235.1. Taxonomy (NCBI): domain Eukaryota; kingdom Metazoa; phylum Chordata; class Aves; order Passeriformes; family Corvidae; genus Oriolus; species Oriolus oriolus. The sequence continues at coordinate 145,693 of VXBT01004380.1, forward strand.
CAAGGTGACTCTGAAAAATCTCAGCTTCATGTATTAGTCATAAATGACTGAGACAATTTCCAAAGGAATGCGATTGATTGTTCATCTACTGGAATGCTTGTACCAAGGCTGGTTATTTTTTAAAAGATAACCTGTAATTTAAACAGATGCAAGTAATATCTGGTAAAACTGTACAACTTCTGTTTAGCAAAATGAGCAGATTAGAAGATAATCCTCTGTTTGCCCTTAAGAATATCCTAACAGCTCCTTCCTTCGTTGTATGTGCACAGATATGTAGATTTTCACTTCTTCTCCCTCAAATACCATAGCTATGACAAAAAGTGTAAAGAGGCATCCTACTTGTCAAAATGCCTTCAGGGAAATTAGCAACTGAAGCAGGAAAATCCCTGCTGGAAGAAAATCCTCTGAAGCAGGGATAGAAGCATGCTCAAGTGTAGGCCTCCTTCAATATTAATATCCTTCCTGAGGGCAGACGTCTTTGTTCTTCAGGCCTCTTACGTACAAATTCTCAAGACTCCTCTTGAGACTCCTAAATACAGCTGCAGAGTGACAGATCAGTGTGGCTGCTTGAAGTTTTTGAGATTTTGAAATTTAGGTTAAATGCTCTAATTATAAATTAAAGGGAAGCTGGAAAAATTTTCTCTTTTTTTTTTTCAGTGTCTTATATTGTTTTCACAACTTTTCCTGTGAGATTGTGTCTGTACTCAAAATCAGCGAGACAGTGATTGTGTTATGTAGGTCTCCAGTTTCTCTGGTTTAGCTCACAGTAAGTTCATAAGGAATTCAGGCATGGAAAAGCTGAGAGAAAGATCCAAGTCCAAGCAAATGAAAATTAAAAGAGAGGGAGCTGCTCTTGTTATAACAATAGCTCAAAATATCCTGAACTGCAGATTTTGCTCACTGACAGAAGCCAAAATCCTGGCTGATTTTCATTTCTTTTGCTGATGATGGTACTTCTTTTGCAAGATCTGCCAATACCACTCCCCACAGTCATCATGAAGGTGGAACAAAAGGCCTGAAAGCCACCATGAGACATCTGACATGAGTAATCATGACATCAGTGATCAGAGTTGTGCTCAGCTGAGGACTGTGGTATAAATGCACATAAAAATTGCATAGCTGTGTACGTGTTGCACTCCCACAAGGAATTCCCAACCTGCAGCGTGCCCCACGCAGACAGCGGCGATCAAACATGGGAGGTGCAGCCTGCAGTTTGATTCCTTAGTTCATATTTTTAAAATAAAAATAATACTGTATTATTTTTAAATTATTTATAAATACTTGTTTTTATGTATAGGAAAGAAGCTGGACAAGCAGCCAGGAGCAGATGCTCGACTGAGTGAAGTCCACCTGGATGCAGGTGAGCTGATGTCCCCATCTGCTGCAGCAGGTGGGGCAGAGCCTGCCAACTCCGCGGGTTAGTGCAGGTCTGAGGTGCCTGAAGCGACTCTCCCTTCTTGCTCAGCAAACAAGAGAGATTTTGTTCAGCCTAATGGGATTCCCAGCATGGAAACCAGCTGCTCCAATCCCCCCAGCTGCCTCTTTCCTTCCTCAGTTTGGTTATCTACTTTTAAAGCAAATTGCCTGCCCCAGCAGAAGGTGTGAATTAGGCTTGCCTTATTCCAGTGAGAATGAACCACAGGATGAGATGCCCAGTTAAGAATCAGTCTCTGCTGTTCTCTGTGCAAATCCACAAGTCAAATTACCTTGAACAAACTGGAGGAAAACACATGGTCCGGGCACCCTGGCCCTTGAGTAGCAATGAGCAGCAGCCGGCCGTGCTCCAAGGGGAAAAAACAAAACAGTGGTGGAAGTGGGGTGCAAAAGCACCCCCGGGGGATCCCTGAAGTCATTCAGCTCAAGGTGTGTGTGGTGCAGAGGATATTTGCGAGGGACAACACAACAGGGATCCTGGAGGTTTCCTGGGTGTGATGGGACTTTTGGAGCAAGGTGTGGGCTTGCAGTGGAGGCTGCTGCTGATGTGCCCAGCTTGTGCCTGTGCTAGGAAGTGCTACATAGCCCATGGGGTGTCAGGGAAACCCAGTATGGAAAGAGGTGAGGAGAGACTCCTTATCATATCCATTTGCTTTGAGCTCTGACTTTGCATCTTCTTTCGTTCAAAGAAAGTTCACTTTACTCTGGTACTTAAAAAGAAATCAAGCAGGTTAAAGGTCAGCTTTATTATTTTTGTTGGGTTTCTAAAGAAGTTTAAATCATAGCCTAAGGAGCCTACCTATGCCATTTGAGAAAGGAAAATCAGCACATGAAGCCAGTCATTTTAGATGTAGCCAAGGATGGCCTGTCCACTACAGCAGGGAAGGTTTTATGGGCTACAAAATTAAGTATGACAGTGACCCTGGATGTACTGGAACAACCTCTTCAGTTTTTCTCTCCATCACTAAGCTTGCTGATTTAATTCCTCCTGAATCCATAATTATATAAAGTAAGATCAGGGTTATCATTATTATCTTTCCAAAGTGTTCATTCCTTATGCAATAACTCCTGTAATGATCCTACCAGAAATGGGGAAATACTCTTCTGGGCATAGGATAGGGTTATGAGGGGCTATCTGTAGAAAAAGAAAAATAACATCTCTAGGGGTTTTGCCAGTAACTTAAACAAGAGTAGAGCTAGGCTTATGCTGAATGTTTTTGAAAATCCCAGCTTTGATTTGTTAATGACCATTTGTATGACAGACTACTGCAAGCCATTTATCTGCAGAAATAAATACTCGAAATAGAAGAAGAAAACAGGACATAGCCAGGCAAGCTGTGGTTTATACTAAAGCTTCATATTTGCTGAAAGACAGATATATAATATTGCTCATTTTTTTTCAGGAAAACCACTACTGAAGCATTTTTGACAACCTCTTTGAGTTCATGTCAAAAAATAATACTGAAAACTGACCTTTGGGGATTTTCCTGGGTAGCATTTCACTGTCAGATAAAAAGCCATGGCCCTGAGTCAGCAAGGAAAAGGCAGGCCTACCTTTAAACATGTGAAAGTTATTTATAGGAGTAATTTAGTGAATCAGGGTTCATATGAGAGAGATAAGGGGGAAGATTTCATAAAAAAGACTAAACTACAGGAAATCCTGGCAGAGTTATATTTGAAATGTCACATGGGCCCTCTCCCTACCCTCCCTTTAAAATGAATTCATCAGCTATGGCAAAACTCTTCTAAATAAAAGTGGTGGTGCTTTGCTGGAAGATGGGCTTAACATGGTTGCTTACCAACCTGGTGGTAGACTTACGTGATGGTGGAGTATGAAATCCAAGAAAAGCCTCCAGATATCAATACAGAACAGATACACAATACAGGAGATCTTTCCTATGCTAACAGCTAGCTGGACTCATCATTTCCTGAATGCTGACAGGCACCATTCAAAGAAGCAACCACCAAGACCTGCAAGGGAGATCAAGCACCTACATTTGCTGTGTCCTTGTAGGAACCACTCATTGTCTAAAAATCAAACCTCCCCAGGGTGCCTCGAGCGGGACACTCAGGAACTGTGGTAGCTAAAACTTTTATAAAACCTCTAGCCTGAACATACAATGAATTAGTCCAACACAAAAATAGATATTTCTAACAAAACCTTGCCTGTTCCGATGAAAGACAATATTTACAATCACTGGTAAGAAGACCACATTTGGTTATTTTTTCTAGTTCTTCCTCACCCCTCAAAGCAAGCTGAAATGACCTTCCAACAACAGTTTATTTCTTCTTGGCCTGATCTGAACAAAGGCTTTCTATTCACATGCATGCAAAGGAGAGTATGGATGCCTCAGTGGTGAAACCCCAAATCTCTCCTTTGAGCTTTGCAGGCTTTCTACGGTCCGCTCAAAAACCAGTCAACCAACTGTTTGTTTGTGGTGAGGAGTGTATATACCAGGGCAGAGGGCTAAATTAGTCTAGAGCCTTCTGACGCTTCCAACACACTTCCTTCTAGCGGGCAGTTAGTTGGTATGGCCTCACAGTATTTCTGGGAATTTGCCGAGACATGGAATGTTCATGCAGGCAGTGTGGACAAGCTTTTGATGGTCAAAAGTGATGTCACTTTTGTTCCATTCCTCAAACTGACTTGAGTGTAGTTTCTGTAACTGGAGGACCTTGCTTCAGCTTTTGACCAAGGCTTATTCAGAAGAAAAGGTTTAAGGGGGGAAGGCAGATAAACTAATGCAGGAATTCCTGTCTCAGTAGTACCAGCTTTGCCAGAAGAAAAGCCAGGTAACTTTACGGTGGAACAGTACAGTTTTAATTCAAGTTTAGTGAGTGTGTTGACAAAAAAGGGTTTTCTGCTGTTTGAAGCAATCAGGTCCGCTCACAACGTGTATTTTCTGAAGTACTTTAAGAGATGCCCTCTGTGGCAAGGGTGCTTTTGCAGGTGTTGGGGAGCATGCTGATGTCAGAGGGGAAAATATGCAAATCTTCCTTTGTTTGCATGGCAGAACTTAAACAAAAGCTGTCCCTGGCAGCCCCATTAAAGCACATTGAGGGCTCTGATCCCTCTCTCACAATAAAGCTGTCTTTGTACCAGGGCTCCCTGGAGGGGCTCTAAGGGCTCTCCCTCAGCATGTCAGCCAGCAGGGTCCCATTCTCTGTGCAGCTGCGGTCCTGCTGCAAATAGTGGCAAGGGACTAAGGGACAAATCTGCATCTCTTGTGAGCAAACCTAACTACTTGTACCTTCCATGGGAAAAAGAATGAGGAAGGCTCCAGTAAATCTGCTCCAATTTCGGAATGGAACACCAGGAGGAAATTAATTTATTCACTTATATCCAGGGCAAGAGAAGATTGTCCCTCTGTTCTCTCACCAAGATGAAATGTTGCCCCTACTCCGCCTCATTTTCTATAATCATCAATAGTTTTGTTTCCTCCAGAGTTACCTACCTAAATCATTGCTAGATCAGGATAATAATTTGGAACTTTTCAGAAAACAGAATTTTGGCTCTAGTAAAAAGCAACTGCAGTTGTTTCTTCACAGACCAGGTGATGTTGTTCATGTGCTACTTATCTGGGCTTTTTGTGTCTTCTCTATTGATGTCAAAAGAGGACAATTTCCATGCCCATCCAGACTAGTCTGGTGGGATACACTAGGATAAGACCACATTAGAAACTTGACTAAAGCATAATTTCCCTTAGGAAAGGACAGATTTATTTAATTGTAACACTCGAGCTCTGGGCTGTTGAAAGCTTTGCAAGTGTCTTGTGTCTTTTTAAGGCGCTGAAGCTCCCTGCCTTCTGTGCAGTACTCGCACTTATGCACTCGTGAGAAATTAAGAATATTTCGATTTCCTAAAAATCACTACTAACGATAAATTCCTATTCAGCTGAAGAATGGTTCAATTTCCCCAAAATTTTACAATGCCCTGGGTGTGTCAGTGTTTCAAAAGACCCCAGCCAGCTAAGGAAAGGCTCAAGAATTCAAGAGTTACTGGCTTGGAGTATCTATTTTGAAATGTCCAGCCTGAGGTCCAGTAAGCCTTATCCTTGTAAGCACCAAGGGACCACAGCTCAGGCTGAGGTCATGGAGAGCAGATGGTGGCCATCGCTTTCAAAAAGTCAGGTGTAGGCAGCTGAAATTGGCTTCTCAGAAACAGGTATTTCTAACACAACTTTTGAAAATACAGAATTCCTCATACAGAGAGATCAAATGTGGGGCCAGAAGCCATTCCCGCTCAATCTAACCACAGTTTCACAATGATAGGAATTTGTTTTTTAAGGCTGGATGCTTGTCCAGGTTGGGTCAACATCAGTTTGCACCATCTGGGGATGTAATACTTGACTGTTACCCACTGCCTCTTTCCACTCTGACACAATTTTTTCCTGGGAGTGCAAGGGGCTTAACTACCTTGGGGTTTCTAAAGGCTGGAGCTTACCAAACATTCCTTGTGGCACTGAGTTGTATGGGAATTTAGCAAAGATCTCTTCTCAGGCAGCAGGTCCCTTGTCTCAAGATGTCTTCTGATTAAACTGTCAAGCTGTGGGATGTGCACTTAAAGAGAACAACAGAGTTTGAAGGAACATTTCAAGAAATATTTCTGACAATTCCCAGTGCAGCTGGGATGATGACACATGCTCTGGTCCTAGCAATCTTGCCTGGCAGGCGAGGGCTAGGGCTTTATATGTAAATACAAATATATATTTACATATTTTCTAACATCTGTTATGAATTTGTTTTCCCTTTGGTTCTATTTAAAGTATGTCTTGTCCTATTATCTCTGAGGCTGAAATTTGGAAGGGTTTCTTAATAAACTCTATGTACTGCAGAGCCACAAGAAAAATTCTCCCTCCTCCACAGCTTTTCAGACAGTTCTTCTGCAGTTATTCCTTCCTCGTATTTCTAAATGCAATAGCATCTCACCAGCCTATGAAAGGAGCACAGTTTTCTAAGTGGATTCCTGCTGGGAAGGGTATAATCTCACCACCAACTTCCAGGGATTTATACTGGGTTAGTCTAACCCATTTGTCCTGGCAGCCCAGCTTTGTAATTGTCCCACAGCTTGGTGCCTCTTTCAGAGAGCTCCCTGCTGTCGGCTCAGGGTCCCATCCACAGTTTCTGCATCCTGGAAGAAAAGCTTCCTGCCTCAAAGGACCAGTGCTGGAGCCACCACTGCAGGGATGGATCCCAACAGCCTGCGAGGCCGAGCAATGCCACAGCCAGGGTCAGAGCTGCAAAAGGACCTTGTGAGCAAAGTTCAACCCACTGTCCTGACAGGCTATTTATGCAGCCTATGGAGCAAAGCTGAACAGGACAGCAAGCAGGGTTTGGACTACGTGAGAGAGAGAGACGCTTTATTTGTGTTAAGTAAATAGGATAAAGTGAAAGGGGAAAGGGCAAAAAAGAAAACGTCAAGGCGGGTCAACGCCAACATTTCCATGTGGTCTCTGATAGGAAAGGCTTCAGTACAGGGTGCTCACTGTGAGAAAGATCAGGCATGGATTTTCAGAGGTGCTCAGCGTCAAAAAAACCTGAGTTCACACTGGCAGTCGAGGTGCTTTGCTGAATGAAGAAGTAAGGTGATGTCCTGACCCAGAAGTGCTCCTATAGCCAGCACCCACAGCTGATTTCCTTATTTTGATAGCAGTCACCTATCTCATTCCTTCGTGGCCCTGGGCCTGGTGCAATACTCAGTGTGAACTTTAAGCCTAGCACTTGAGTTGGAATGAGGAGTCTTCTGCAGATTCATAAAACTGTCTTCCAAAATGCTTTTCCAAGGAACAGTTAAGCATCAGTGCAAATAAATATAATTTCCTTAAAAGTTCAGGGCTCTGTATGGTCAGATGACACACAAATCAAAGGGTTTTCTGCACTCATGAAATTCCAGGAAATATGGGGCGGCAAGTAAGGAATAGAGAGAGATAGCCAGAAACAAAATGCTCAGATCATCTATCCAAAAAAGTTGCTTCTCCAGCCAAATTACTCAGTCTTTTATGAGAAAGATGTCTTGGTTTGGCAAGGAGGAAAAGACAGCTCCACCAGACAATAAAAAAAAGCTCCAATTGAATTCTAAATGCCAATAACACAGTGGAAACAGGGCTTGTTCTCTGCTGTGGTAAAACTTCCAGCTGAAACCCTGAAATCAGTCACCCAGGGACAGGTACCAGAGACCTTGGGCTGATGCTAGCAAACATCAGAGGAGTTTCTATTGGCTCAGCAAAAGCATTCCTGTAGGTCTTTCTCCAGAAGCAGCTCATTAAAATGAGCTGTGAATCACTGAGATAAATGCTGAATTAAACCGATAAGCTCCTTATATATACTGAATTTACATGAGTATCAGACGTCTCCCTTCATTAGCCTGGTTATGACTTACCCTGTAGCTATAACTGAGGCTCTGGTGTTGCAGTTTTACTGCACATGCTTATAGAGTCAACAACAAATTTATCTGCAAACTCATTTGTCTGCAATAACTAAAAATGCTCCTGTCTTGCTTCCTTGCTCCTATCGTGCCCAAACCATAAAAAACTCAACAATTTCTGAGAACCACTGGAATGCCCATGCAGCAAACATAAAAGAAGACCAGGTCTGTCTACAGATTGACTGTGTGACTTCAGCTAAGGCATATCGCTCTGCACTTATCTTCTGTAATAAATAGGAAAATTAAGACTCTGAGCTCCCACCCCACCCCAGAGCTGTGCACTCTCAGAGCTGTACAAACATGTACATAATTACTCCTCAGAGCTTGCCACAAATGTGCAGCATGCCCAGCCATCCAGAACTTTCTAAAAGTCATTATTTTTAAAATGAAACAAATAGTTTGCCGTCAGCTTCACTTTTTAACTGGTGTGTTTAAAAAAAAGAAAGAAAAAAGTTGTTTCATAATTGTTATTACAGAAGAGACTTGCAGTATATTTTCCACCACCAGCACAATTAGGCCTTATTCACCTCAGGTGCAAGAACAGGCATGCTAACTTTGAATAAACACCTCATAATTCCTGACTCAATTAGCACACAGCAGATAATAATTCCTTTTGTAATGTATTTACGCCTGCTTACCCTCCTGCATCGTTGGCTTCTTCCCTTTATTCCCATTGGTTTCTAAGTGGTCATAATCTACACCTACAGCCATGGCTTCTTGTTTTAGAAAGCTCAAGAGAGAGAAAATGAATTAGAACAATTAAAGCCTTTTTTCCCCCATAATATCCAAACCTTGGATCCTAATCCAAACTGCCTGTAATTTAAAAAAGCAGAATATACACCACAGGTATCTTGGCTGGCTGCATCAAGGGTGAAGCTTAATGGTGTCTTGCTCAGAGCCAATACAAAGGCACTGCCAACCACTTCCTTTATTTTAACAAGTCCCCAGCACACGCAGCATACCTAACACCCAGCTTCCCTTATGATGCCCACCTGTTTTCCAAGAAAAACAACCTAAAGCCTTCTGGTGATCAGGGGGAGTCCAAAAAAATGAAAACTGACTCCTTTTTCCCTCTCACCAGCTGATTACTCTGTCTGTTCAAAGCCATCTGACTGAAATCAACACACACTCGACAGCAGTGAATGGCCATCAGTCTTTTTTGATCAAATTACTGCTCAAACCCCCTAAATTTTACCAATAAGAACACTGTCAATAAACTGTTCCTTTCCCAGATGGGGAAGAGAAAGGACCCTGCCGATCTGAGCTACAAATGAGCTGTGCTGTGTCTGCTCAGCCAGCTCTGTCTCACCTAGAGCACACCTGCCCCACAAACCTCATTTATCTTCAACAGAAATCCCCCAGTCAGCTGTTCTCCACCAGGCTTTTCTAGAGCCAAAAGCTCTGGGTGCTTTGCAGTGCCAAATGCTTCACAGCAAGAGAGTCTCTGTGGCCACCCACATCATATTCAAATGCAGAAATGAGCCAAGAAGGTTTGCATAAACAACTTGGTACAAAGTGCTGAGATGCCGCTATATTTCTGCATGACAAGTTCATTACCACTTGGCATTGGCTCATGCTGATGTACAGTGAAAAAGAAAAGGGGGAGAGACTCTTCACAGTTACATTAATTTCATTTTATTTAATAAAAAACAGTATCAGATTAAAAATACAAACACTTCGGGTGATTATCCAGCGTTTTTCCCTGTGTGCCTCGTAGAGCTCAAACCAACCAAGGATTGGGAGAAAAAAACAAAAAAACCCAAAAAATAACACCAAAACAATTTTGGCCGGAGCTGTAAAATAATGTTGCACCAATTAAATTACACCAAATATATTATTATAACTTTGAAATGGCTTTCAGACCAATAAATAAAAAAAAAAAGACAAATTCAAATAAAAAAGTTGACTTTGTATTACAAAAAAAATTAAATAAGAATCACAACACTAATAGTAACAATGTGCAGTCAAGTTTTTTTTTTTTTTCTTCTCTTCTAGGAATGATAACATGCCAGTAAACATGTAACATGCCAGTAACATGCCAGTAAATCCCTACATAACATTTCCAGTTTGGCAGCAAGCAGTCACTCACTCATTCACATTTGTACACAAGGAAGCAGGCCTGGGCAAAAGCCTCGGAGACAGAAGCCTCCAGGTGCTCCTCACTTCCCTGCCACGGCCGGCTGAGTTCCCTTCCCTTCGTCCTGGAGCCTCTATAAATCCACTCAAGGTTTAGTGCCAGATGTGCAGGGAAGGTGTGATTCTCCAGCCTCAACGGGACAGCACTGACTCACACCAGCTGAGGATGCAGCTCTTCCCCCCCAGGGCATGAGTTAAAAGCCGTGGCTGCAAGGCACATCCACCTTGTTTCAGAAAGGCCATGGAGACTATGCTGAGTTGTTTTAAAATGCACCACAGCAAACCTGTTAATTCAACACACTGCAACATGGGGTGCTGGTTTGGGATGGGGTAAAAGAGCACATGCAGGGCTTGTGAGAGAAGATGAGACGTCTGAGTATCATACAGAGAGGTACACATCTGTAGAGAAGTGACCTGCAGTTGCCCTTCCTGAGCAAATGACAGTGAGCCAGATTTCACTTGACCGCCTGAGAGCACGTCTCTCAGAGATTTCGTGGCATTGATGCCGTTTATTTCAGAGCCAAATTTGGTCCAGTGTAAGTGAATAAGTAACAAGTAAAGGTTCTCCACAGAGGCAGATTAATTGATTTAGGAAACTCAGGCTGCTTCATCTTTATGCTAGGCAGCCCACTTGATTTTTAGGAGGAGCCAGCAGATTTAAGTACCATGATACACTGAATAAGAGGGATCTGCAAGTGAAATAGCTCCCTGTCCCAGATGCCAACGATATATGGACTTATCCCCGATTCCCAAGGAATCCCCAGAGGAACTCCATTCAGTTTCTGCACCATCTCTAGGATTTGGGACACAGTGGGTCAAACTCTGCTTTCAGTTCCAGTTACAGGGCAGGAGTGAGACCAGAACTTGCCCCATGCCCCTCTGCTCTGGGTATGAGTGTCGATACAAGTTTTGCAGCTGTGGATCATTTGACATCCTTGACTGAAACCTGTGATTTCATCACACCAGTGCACCTCCAAGAAAGCCAGGGGCTATGTGCTCATGGAAATGAGACTGAAATGGGCCTGAAGATTCCAGTTTGCCCAGGCCTGTCAAACACACAGTGCCTTTCTGACATAGGCTTACATTCAGGTAATCCAGTAGACCCATGTGGTACCTTTATGGGAGTTGAAGCCTTCGGTCTGGATAGCTGGTTATGTCTGAGAACACAAACACATATCCTTTTTTTTTTCAAACTGGTATCATTGCACACTCAGTACCAGCTACACTAGATAGAGGCAGGCCCACAATTTTATGCTAACTCTGTTATTAAATCTACCGTTATCATTTCATCACTCAATTCTTTCTGCTCCATTACCACCAACCTAGGAACATTTTCATTTGGAGAAAGGCATCTTCCCACTAACTTTCTGACCTCTATCCATTTCCTACATTCTACAACCTTTTCCTTACCTAACATTCTGGTTGCAAACTACTGTCACCCCCAAATACTACAAGCTAGCAGCAAGGTGGCACCATTTGCTGACAGTGACTGAACTCTAGATTGGAGGGTCAGCTAACCCTTGAGACCCTTTGTCAGATCCATCTTTGTCTGGGCATTCCATCTGGCTGGCCATTTTGAAAGAGTCACAGATTGAACATAAGGGTTGAAATGCCTTAAAAGATCATTTAGCTGCTGATAACACCCATTCCTTCCAGTTCCCATTATAATTTCTGTGCCTCTGTTTTTGCTGGTAGGAGCAGGAGTTGGAAACAATTTTAGAACTTTCTGCTCACTGAAGAGCAATGGCTCTGGACACTGTGGGAGGGTCCAAATATGAATGCCTGCTCCATGGCTTGTCCACAAACACCTCATGAGGTTTTTCTGGGGCAAGTCTCTCAAATTTTCTTAGAACATGTCCAGAATCTCTCAGGTCACCGTGGTGGAAGGGACCATGGTGACCACCTAGCCTGGCATCCTGCATAATGCAAGCCAAAGATTCCCACTGTGCAATCATTGTACCCAGACAAACAACTTCAGAGGGAAATAAAGCTTCTTTTGTTCTAAAAGGCATCCAAATTTGACTTGAAGAATTCAGCTCATCTCTTGATAAAGCTTATCTAATATTAATTACAAACCTCTCCAAACATATGTCCCCTCACTTCCAGTTTTAATTCTGTCTAGCTTTGACTTTGAGCCATCAAATCTTGATGCTTTTGTCTGCTAGCTCCTGATGTGCTTTCATCACAGACACAAAGACCAAAGGTTTTTCTCTGGTCAGGTAGGTAATATTTTGAGGACACAAAATTAGAGAAGTGTGAGATGGCTTTGGGGCAACTTTACTTGGAGTTCAGCTACGTAGGTACAGTCAGCTACTCTGAATCAAAACCTACCATTGTCAGCAAATCAGTGACCTGGCTTACTCCATCATAAAGGTACACAGAATAACTCCCCTCCCTCCCTTTTCCATCTTCCCTCTGCTAGTTGAGCTTGTTGCAGATCTCTAGGGCTTTCTTGTAGACCTGAGTCACATCATCCATGTCTGTGAGAAGAGAAAAACTGCTGTCCCCCAGACGGTTGCGGTAACGCTTTAGATACTGTGGTCGTGGGCGGTTCTGAAGTCCTTCGAAGTCTTGGATCTGGAGGAAATTTTCAGCAGAGACACAACTCCGTATTCTCTGCCTGTTTGGCCTGTTCTCTTGCAAATCTAGCAAATCAAATGAGTCACTGGACAAAATACTGTCGTCACTAATCACGCTGGAAGGGCGACTGTAACTTCGAGGTAATGCGTCCCCAGGCAAGACCACTTCTTCCATGGCCTCCAGCGCTGGTGTGTCAGGGCTAATCAAAGCAGGTTCAGTGCTGTTGGTAGAATACTTGCTGTTATGTTTCAAGATGCCCTTACGCCTGCAGGAATGGCTGTAAGACCCATTTCTGGATGGCTCTGTGACCCCTTGAGAAGTGTCACTGTTTACTGTCTCATCATTATTGTCCAAGAGTTCAGAAGATTCGCTTCTTTCTGGAGAGGAGTAATAGCCAGACTCCCTCTGCTGAGTCTTCTTTAAGATTCCTTTTTTTGGCATTAGTGAAGACTGCTTAGTGCCGTATTTGCCAGCTACCTCTCCCTCTACAACACTTTTAATGGCCACTCCAGTCCTACACAGCTCCTGCTCCAGCTTAAAAGCAGAGGGTAACACTGGGCTGACAACTCCTTCAATGAAACCTGCACTGTGAGAGCGATGTTCGCTGTTGCTCCTTTTCTTCAGGATGCCTTTGGGTCTCTTGGAGGTCAATTTGGTTGCATTTTCAGCTCCTCCTTCCTGGATGGACTGTGCAATGTCATTTTCCTTTTTTGATTTTTTCAGAGACCTCTGTCTCTCTAGTGTGACTTCAGGACCTTTGGGCTTAGAAAGGCACTTGATTTTGGTATCAGTCTCTGGTTGGAGGCCAGTAGAACGGTGATGCCAATCAATGAACCTTGCCAGCAGCGGGGACTCGGAGTCCCTCATGGCATCACAGTCACAGACACTGCTCTTGTAGCCCCAGTTAACCCACCAGTGGTTGGCAATGTCTTCAATGGTTGCTCGGCGTTCAGGGTTCACCATCAGCATCCACCTGATAAGACCACGAGCATCTACAGATGAAGAATGGCATATAACATTTTTAGACCATGGGCATTCTTAGGTCTGTCAGTTTAAATTGGAACTGCGAAGCCCATCAAATGAGCAAAAATAATGCTCCATCCAACAGGAGAAGTGTAAGGGAACAAGGCTTTGACCATCAGTCAATGATGGAAAAATGCCTCTGAGCACTACTTTTTATCAGAAGAATATGATTCCCTCTGGAAAATGTACACCGGGCTATCCAATAGATTAATGTTTGTACTGTATTAGACAGTTAATAGTTCCATATTACTGAAGGAAGTCACCAACCCATTGACTCAAACTACAAACTTTTGAAGAAAATAAAATGGAATTGGGATATTTTAAATGATCTACACATTATTGCTTCTATATTTAATTTTTGCATAAACAATGTAGTCTTCTGTGTATTGTGAAGGTTTATTTTCATACAGAGAGCGAGAAGACAGGAAATTGAAAAGGATGACAAACAGCTGATACAAGATAAATATTCATTTAAATATAATATATGCACAGATATTTAAGGCTGGAAGGAGTCATAATCAGTGAGCCAGACTTAGCTGATACTCTTCTGTCAGGTGACTGCTTAATGTGCTATCTTAGAAGCCGATGTGAACACATTAATTCAGATTTTGGCCTGCCTTCTCTAATAAGAGACTGTGTTGCTCTGACCATTCACCTTCCCTCTGCTCGTGATAGACCACAGTGCAGCGAGTGGACTGATCTGCACCAGTACATTGTATCAGTTTACAGCTTGTGTGAACAATTCCACTTGCAATGGCTAACAGACCTTCCACTGTCACAGATCTGCTTAAAAGAGCCCATTACAGCTTCCTCAAGGCAACAAAACCTATCTGCTACCAAACTTGAATTTCAAAAGGGCTTTTGGAAAGTGCTGTACCCAGATGGGAGTTTACAGCAGATGACTTAGTAGGAGAATGAGATTTTTTTTTTTTTTTGGTGTCCATCATTCTAATATGACACTGTAACATGTTGGAAGGGGCCAAACAAAATGCTCCATTCTGAACTGCTGCCAGCTCAGTACACAGCTCTCCCTCCTTTTTTCATACCTGAGGTCTGTGTTGGCTCACGATATTCTCCACTGCTGATCTGCCTGATGAGATTTTTGTGATCGAAGCCATCAAAGGGCATCGTTCCATAAACCAGAGTGTAAAGCAATACACCGAGGGCCCAGCTGTCAACCTGAAATACAGACACAACACGTGTGAAGCCCAGGAAAGCTGATTCCTGCCCTCCCTGCCATCAGCACCACAAGAGCAGCATCGTGTCCAGCTGTACCTACTGCTGGGCAAACTGGTGTCTAATGTGTCACTAACCACCCACAGGCAGTGTAAACAAAAGCAAGTGAAGGCAGCTTAAGAATTTCAAATACGGGACAGACCCAAGTGAACTCACATGTACAGTAACATTTGCATTAAGACTAACCCTCAAGAACATTATCATCAAAAACATCCCCATACCACCACAGAAAAACTGACCCTTCTTACCTCTGGGCCTCTGTAAGGCCGTCCATTAACTATTTCAGGGGAAGCATACAGTGGGCTTCCACAGAAGGTCTGCAGAAACTTGTCTTTATGATAAAGGTTGGAGAGTCCAAAATCAGCAATCTGCAAATAGAATTGCACAAGGCATTTGTAATATTAATGATTTTTTAAAGTAACAAAAAATCCTTTATCAGGAAAGACTTAGCTATATTTGTCTCTGCCGTAGGGCAAGGAACTTGATGTGGATTTTACTCTTCTCTCTAAAGATCCCTCAGAAAAGAAGGCTTCTCAGGTTAAATCCTCCTGATTAGGAACAAGGATGCTTTGGTTCCATTCACAGACAGGCCACCAACTGATTGCACAACCACCAGCTGGCAATTTTATCCTGGATGAACTGCATATGCTGGTAAAGACAATCTCATACTGGGAAGCCTGCTGTCCACTGACTGCTCTTCATCTTGTATAGTCATTAATACCAGAGGAAAGCAAGCAAGAAAGTACCACCCTTCTTATCACAGACATGCAAGCCAAAAGCCAAGACCTTTAAGTTCAACAGGAGGAGGGAGGCAGGAGTGTTGCAGGAAGCTAAGCGTTACTGAAGAAAGTGATTTTTGAAATCATCTGGAATGTAGCAATGCTTGAACGAGGGGCAAAGTGAGGCAGTCACTCTCTCCTCCAGATTGAGGGACATGGGGCTGAGGAATCTGAGCTGTTAAGCCCACGAGATGTCTATCACGAGATAAAAAACAGAAATCTGGTTCCTAACTGGAAACAATGGGCCCAAATCCGGCTTTCCCAACACAAACAAAACTTCCCTTGGGACTGTTGGGAATTTTGCCCATGTAGGAATTGCAGGATTGGGTCCAAATATTTTGTTTACTTCAGTTCTCTGTTCTTGTTCTTACAAAACAAAGGCTGAGGATAGCAACACTAAATACTCCCACAACCTCTGCACATTTTCTTTGTTTCTCTAGCACAAGGCAACACATCTCATTTTTATCTTGTTTAAAACCCAACTGCTTCTACTTCCCAGAGATACTTGTATTACTGCCCACAATCAACATAATGCCTACATAAAAGACATCAAGCACAGGCATAAAAAAGGTATTATAGCTATAAAAGACAGGAGTTTTCTCTGGGTTTTCTTCACCTTATTCATGTCTTTTCTACCAGAAAGAAATTAAATCCCAGCAATTTTCACAAGAGAAAATTCAAGAAAAAACGAAGTGAGTGGGAAAGAAAAGGATTTGCCAGCACCATCATTCACTCTTGGCTTTCTAAAGTGTGTATCATAAATGCCTCCAATATCTGTTGAATTGCCATGTTTAGTGAACTCTTGGGAGAGGTAAAGTGTTTGTCTCTACAATCTCAACTTCTACAGCTACACTGAAAAATGACTCAGCTGAGACCAAAACAGGAACATAGATACACTCTATAAACAGATATAAATAAATATATAGATATAGCTGTTAGGTTCTTTCACATTAGAAATATGAACTTTTTTAATATATCATTTTTACACAATTTTTAAAGTCACAAGTCAGATACAAAATTTCATGCTTCACTCTTCCCTGTTTTGATGTTCTGCTTGTGCACGTGCTTCACTGACAGTATGAACTCATCCTGCTCAGTGAGCAGCTGATTTCTGTTCATTAATTTTAATTCATCTCACCATGTCCATTCATAGATTGAATTCACTCAGTCCCTCAGACAGTGTATTATCAACCCACAGCAGAAAATCCTACCCTTAAATAAATGCGGTTTGTAAAATCTTCATTGTATGGCTGGAATGTCATTGAAAACAGCTGGTGTACAATTGCAGTCTGCAAACATATTCTCATGGCTCAGATTGCACTTAATTGCCTTAAATTCCACTTTCTTATCAAGTCACCCTGCCTGGCTTGCAGGAAGTTGGTTTTAAGCCTTATGAAGTGTGCCCTGTCAATCAGGGGAAGACTGGGGTCATTTCAGTGTTAAAAATTCGTCCTGGTCATTGATTTTTATTTTAGTTCAGGATGCAGCTAAGACAAGGACAAACACTGCACAGTGTGATTCCTTATGAAAATATATTCCCTTAACACCATGGAATGTATAAAATGCATGTGGATGTGCATGAATATATATATATAGGGATACACATACCATTGTTCGCTCTAAGAAACTCTCAGACTTGGGCATTCATGTTTTCATTTTGACCATTCAGGAAAAGAGTATTTATGTTACAGTCCACTCCCATGCTCACAGACTGATGTTTATCAGCTTTTCCCATTAAAACTGTCATGCCCCCCAAAACAAGATTAATAGAAGCCAGCATTACTTCATGTTCTTGGCACTTAAATGGAAATAAGGCATCAAGTCAAAAAAACTTCCTAAACTGGGAGGAGCAGAAAAGTAGACTTTTATTCTCCTTGCTTCAGGAGTGTATGTTTCATATTTGCTGTTAGCTATGATAAACCAGATGTAATTTATTGTTGAAGCGTGGAATATAAACTCCACAAAATTCACACTCACGGAAATTGTCAATTTTATCCCACTGAAGAATCTGTCTCTCTGTACTGCAGATAGAGAAATAATTAGGTCTCTTAAAGCAAATGAAATGTACATGCAGTTGCTGAGACTTCCGGTGAAGTAAAGCCCAATTCCATACGCTTACTCTGTACATACGAAACCCTCGTGGGTTTTCAGTGGTTAGTCTGATTGGTGTCCCCTTACCAGCCCAAGAGAATGTGCAGTTAGTAGGATTGTGTTACTGTTATACTTGCATTGTTCTACTCTTCTATCACTTCGGGGTTGATCATACGGCTTACATCAACCTCTGCTAGACATCTCTTCTAGCTGCAGTTCCCAGCCCAGGAACCCTTCTCATCCCTACTGTGAACAAGGAGGCCCCTCCATTGTGCCAGGCTGTGTGACACAGGTGTCCCTGGGGGTAGCTTGTGGCATGGGGCAGGAACACAGTATTTGGATAGTCCAGCAAGAGGCATTAATTTCCTGGCCACCACACAAGGCAGCAGTTGCTCCCCATGTCCCTGCATGCAGTTTTGAAGATTTAGGCACTGGGGAGAACCGCAGTGCTCGAAGACATGTGGTCCTCATCAGACCAAGCTGCAGGAGCTATGGGCAAATGGAGGCAGCTACTTATTTGCTCTGCTGCTATTTCTTCCAGTAAATTCATGGCTACAATGAACCAAACACTAACATGCTCGGTCCTTGCAAAACTAATGAAGAGAAGCAGGCACCACCAAAAGGCTTTTCTGAAGACCACCGAAGGCAAATGCCTAAAGCCATTGTGAATCTCTTCCCACAAAGGAACTCTTCCTAACTCCCCAACTCAGGGCAGCTTTTTCAATGCTTTGGAGCTGCCTTAGCCTTCCTGCCTGTGTAACCCTGCCCACCTCCAGCTGTGTATGTTAGATATGTGTGCATATTCAGTCTCATAAGTGTTTAAAGCTCATTTGATTCATTTATGTTTGCTGCGTTTAGTGGTTTTCAGTAAAAGTCTGCAGGAAATAGTACTGCATATAACAAGTCCGTGAAAAGCCTAATAACACACCATGGATTGGATCACTTTCTTCCCCTCAGTGCCTTCCACCTCTGCCCTGTGGATATGCAGAACTCTTCAAAATCTGTAATTTTTTGTTGCTTCCAGACACTGGTGTTTCCTTGTTGCTGTATTCTAACACGACTCTGCTTCCAGAGACTTTTACTCACCATCACAACTCTTAAAAACAAAAAAAGCCCCTTCTTATGTCTCCATACACTCCTTTATGACCTTCATTTAATTATCTAAAGCTTAAGAATGGTATCCAAGTTAGTGTAGTAGCAAATAAAATGGCCTAGGGCCCTTTTAGGTCAGATAATAATTTCTAATAGATTACTTGTCCTCTTTATTTCCTGTTTTAAAAGTACTGCTTAAGCTGCTATACAGGGATCTATTTTTACAACATCCTATTTTTTCTTCACATTATTATGACATGTTTTTGTAAATCATAATGCACAGATCACTGGATTCATCAGAAACATGTATTTAATTGCACACTGCACCCAAGAACAAAGAGATTCCTTTAATTTTCTCATTCTTAAAATCAAACCGCCGATTTTGTGCTTGTAATCCACTGAATGAAACATAAATACTAGGAAAGTACAGATAAGACTATCAATCCATTTCTAGAAAATGCCTTCCCTTGAGTATTTGAAGCCATCAGTCAATACCAAACCCCAAACTGCAATTTTTTTCTGCCTGAATTAACCACATGTAAATATTCTCAGAATGAGGACCTGATAAGTTTACTCCTATTAAATAATTTACGGTTCCATATGTGTTTCCTTGCCAACGGTTACTGTTTAGTGAAACACAGAAAAAGTGGGAAGTAAAATTCTGTGCAAGTAACACAGAAACCACAGCAACATATTCAAGGCTTCAGCATCAGGGAAATAGTGGCTGTATGCTTAACATCAAGTATTCAAAGCTGACCTTAGTCACAAGGTTTAAAAAAAGAGAACACAGAGGAAAAGGAAAACCATACCAAAAGTCACCTCTTGAAGCAATCCAAATTCAAACACTATTGACTGCAAGATGTATGAAATACCAACGCCTTCCCGAGTTCAGTCTGTTTTTCAGTTTCATGAGACCCTTTGCAGAAGTAGTTACCAGGGGACAGCAAAGAGGACACTTGCCCATGCCAAGGCAGCCTTGCCTGCTCAGAGGCCTTAAGATTGAAAAGATGTAGCTGAGGAAAGGCTGGAAATACGAAAAATACCTACAGCAGCTTAAACACAACACAAGTCAGGAAGGGGAAACGCTCAAGAAAAAGATGTCCAAATGACTGGAAGGTATGTGGGGAGGTACAGCTACCTAAATTTCTTCCACAGCAGTGCCACTCGCTATGGCAGCTGAAATGCATCTGTGGTTCTGAAGCCCCTGGGTCAGCTCCAAGCGTGGACCGAACACAAAGCTACCTGTCCTTGCCCCATCCTTCCACTCTACCCGCAGGAGAACGACTCCCATAAAGGGGAGAGGGGTGGGAGCAGAGCCTGCTGACAAAGCTCAGCTCCCCAGAGGCTTGAGGAAGTGATTGGTTTTGCATATGAGGACCACAGTGCAGAGATCCAGCCCACCACAGCTAGCAAATTCCACAAATTCCTCTTTTCTCTGAAGAATTCTCTGATTAGCTGGGAAGATAGTTTGGCGTGTAATGTGGAAAGAAAGGTCATCCTGCCTGCGGAAGCCTGATTCGTATACAATGTCCTAGAAAGGCTACTTTTTGTTTTCAGCACTGCTGAGAACAGCTCTGGCTGCTGCAGACAGCGTCCCTGTAGGAACAGGAGAGGGGAGGTCTGCTCCAGCACTGGATGCTAACAGGAAAACATCCAAATATTGCATTGGATGGGCCTTCTGTAAAAGACTATTTTTGGAAACCACATATTTATGTGCCTTTAATCCACTAGTTGATCCAAGTTAGCTTCTGTCATCAGCGTTACACAGATGGCAGCTACCACGCTACTTTCCATTTCCATTGCCCATCAGCTTGAAATGAAGACAATCTCTCCAGTGTGAAGCACAGAAGGCAGTGCCTGCAGCCCTGGGGCTTTCAGGGGAGACAAAAGGAAGACCCAGGCTATTTAGATACTGGGCACCGCAAGTAGGACCTTGATTACTTTTTTAATTAAATAAGGATGCTAAAGCGTCAGCAGAAACCCTTTGGTGTTCCTCGCTCTGCTTGTTTGCCCATGGATGAGCACATCCAGCCACCCTTACATCCAGCTACCCAAGGAGGAACAAAGTTGAAAGTGAAACAGGTTCAGCCACCTGGAAATTACACTTATTTTATAGAGGAATGTATATAGGATATATATAGGAAATTACACTGGAAATTAAATCTCTGCATTATTTAACTTTGTGCTACAGCTATAAACAATAGAAGAAAAAGACAGGAAAAAGGGTCATTCCCATGCTTTCACTGGGGAGAAATGGCATGGAAATGACATCACTGACATCACTATCCAAAGTATACGTTTGTGTCTGAAGTTCCAAGGCCATTTCCTAATGAAGCACATGTGCTTTACTAGGTTTATTTTGAAACTCTATTTGCTTATTTTCCAGCCATGATCAAAAGAACATCCAGAGTGTTCTGTAGGAGGCACTTGAACCCTGTAGACCAGAACAGTTTTTTCCTAGCCCCAGAAGCAGCCAGCAATAATATCATTGGTACAATAAGCCCGACTGCACGAAATGCTCTGCTGTTTCCTACTAGTGGATAGATACTGCATTGGGAATCACGGCCTTTGCCTGACAGGACAGGACTTTCTCCCCCAAAGTATGCAAAGCTTCATTTAGTGTGTATTACTGGGAATCAGTGGTGTCTTCCCCCAACCTCCAAACCTCTGAGCCTCTTGCCAGATGCTGTTGCTTAGTAGCTGTTACCATAACAATGGCTCTTCTAATACCTTGGGTAAAAATGTTATAAAACATGCAAATCCATTCTGAGAAGCTGAGAAAAAGAATCCTACCTTAATATTAAAATTGTCATCAAGAAGAATGTTTTCCAATTTTAGGTCCCTGTGGACAACACCGTTCTGAAAGAAGGAAGAAAAAAATGGGGAAGAACATGAGAAAATATTGGGAAAATTAAAGGTGAGCTGGCAGGGTGGTCTCTGCATCTACATTTCAGGGCTGATTTCACTGTCATAACACTCATGGCCCAGTGACTAGTGACAGGCGCTGTATTAGTCACTTGGTGTGTGGTTAAGGGAAGAATGACTGGAATCTGTCCTCCCACAAAGACTCTAAAACAGCGGGGGGGTGGGGGGGCGGAGGGCTGGGGGGTGTCTTTTCGGAACTTAATTCCATCCTGGATCCTGCCCCAACTGTGTGAAAGCAGTACGTTCTTCCCAGGCACCAGAAACCAGTATCTGTCAATGACGTTAGCCCCTCCAAAAGCCTTCATTCCTCCAGTGAGCAGCCACGTGGATCGGGGGAGTTATAATCCCAAAGGATTGTAAATGTTAGGGATGGAAGCAAACAGACTGGGTCTAGGTCAGAGCCTTCTTTACAGAAACTTGGGAAAATTAACTGCATCAGGAATGGCACTGCAGCTTTTCAGCACTACACAGTGAGGACTTTGAGAAACCCCCTTGTTTATCAGAATTCAAGCAGAGATTTAAGTGTTTTAAGAATTCAAATAAAAATTGTGTTAGCTGCTCATTGTCTTTAGCCTCATACAAGTTTTGGGTCTGTGCAGTTGTTTCATAAACAGGGATAAAAGGTCCATAATGACAGCCAGTCAGCTACCCTGGGTTGAATTGCTTGTCTTGTCATTCCAAATGGGTACCATGATGGATAAGGTCATTAGCAAATGGTATCTTTCCCACTACATCTGGTAAAATTACTTTTACCTATCCAGAATGAGTACGCGCTAAAGCTCATACATGAACCTCATAGCTTTCCCTTGGCTTTTTCTCTCATATATTGTATCTCCTATTCTAAACTTGTTTACTAGCATATTCAAATTGCAGACTAACATTTGTTTGAATGCATTAATATTAATGTTGTAGAGGTTATATGGGATGCCTTCTCTAGTTGATGTTGTAATTTTTGAGGTTTTATTATCAGGAGAATTATTTCAAAGGCAAAAATGCAATGTAGGGCTAAAGTAAGGGTGTGTCTGGTATCTGCCATAACACAGGAAAACATCATTAAAAAAGGCCCTAGTTCAGTGTGGTACTTTTAATGAAGATCTCCTGTTGTACTGATAAAATCATGTGCTCTGATACTTAATAATGAATGCTGTTGACTCAGACATGCTTTGAAATATATGCCAGAAATCAGCCTTGAAACAGCATTTTTTACTATGAAATCCTTTGCTCACCTTGTGGCAGTAGTGCACAGCAGAGACTATTTGTCGGAAGAAGTGTCTTGTCTCTCTTTCGCTTAATCGCCGCCTCTCACTGATGTAATCGTACAACTCTCCTTTACTGGCGTACTCCATGATGATCACAATCTTATCTTTATTTTCAAACACTGCACAGAATAAAAGAAAAGAAAAAACACCACAGTTGATTCAACACATTTGAAAATTGACACTTTAAAGAGTGAAGACGACTTGGGATGTCTGAACACATCCTAGACCACAACTGCAGCCTGGAAGGATGTGCTAACAATCCCACTGCAAAAAGCAAGTTCCAAAGCTACTTTACCAGAGGAAGATTACAACATCTCAGAAGAAGGAAGTTGAGGTTATCCTCTCTTTTATGTGGCTATATGAAGCTCTTTGTCTCAAATAGTATGAGGTCAACTTATCCTAGTGAGGTGAGGTGGACACTTGTGTCAGTAACACATGAATACTAGCTCCTGCTCCAGCAGGGACTTCCTCATACCAGTAGCCTGCTTGAGCCCAGAGGACAGAAGCAAACAGGAGCCCTCATATCATTTGGAAAGGGTTAATAGAAGGCATAATAAATTCTTGTCTTCAGTGACTGATACAGGATTGCCATTTGGCTTACAATGACTGTTGGCTGGCTTTCACCTACCACCAAAATCCAACAAGTGAACTGATAGATGCGCCCTCCTCCATCCCAACTCTGTGTGACAGCATGGTGGGCATGGACACCTGAGCTTGCTGTGGCTGCAACGTCTCCAGAACTGTACAGCTCTTGTCAGTGTGGCTCTGTACCCCATCTCATGCACCCAACTCATCCTCGAGCTTCCTCATCTCCTGCCCCTACCACACGTCCCACCGCATGTCACAGGCTGTGTGCTGTAACCCTCTGTCGCTTGCGCAGAGCCGGCAGCGATGCACAACTCCAGCGTAAGCAGAGCAAGGAAAATGCATCCAATGCACGTCACAGCCCGACTCTTCTTTGGGGCTGAGAGTATGCTGTGTCACATGCTGTCAAGGACTTCACTCTGAGTGGCAGATACCTAATATTTAATCTAGTAAAGCAAGCCGTTAATAGTCTGGAATTGCTGCAATGTCCTGGCTGCTAAATAGTTCTTCTCTTTTGTCACCAAAGATCCACTGCAACCCACTGGAAACGTCCTGCACCTGCCATAAATAAACACTGCTATACAAAAAAGTGGTGATTTTCCTTTTCTTTTTGTCTGTGGCAGCATTGGTCACATTGGCAGCAAGGCATATGCAAATTAATGAGGTTAAAGGGTTTATGACACATAGATGCTGGTTTTGACCAGCCCTACTGTAATGATGCCTTCCTATATCTCTTCATCCAAGCTCAGCCAGCGGTCTTTGGTGGTTTAAAAAAAAAACCAGAATTGAGCTTCAGCTTTTGCAGTGAAATGCAAAGCTGCCTCTCTCAACACACAGATATTTGCTTCTCTTAGGCTTTGTCTCATGTCCTCTCACACCTTGTCACTCAAATCTACAAGCCAAAGCCTCTGCAGTTCACTCTAACACCCCTGAACCCCAGCCAAACAGCTCTGATAAAAGGGAGAGCAAACAGCCAGATAAAATTGGCTGTTTACTTGTCTGCTGGCCTCACTGTACCCCGAAGCAGAGGCTCCTGCCAGCGATTACATCCTATGTGCATCCTCATTAGGAATAAACTTCGGAAACTGGAAAAGCCGTCTCTGGATGGATTATACATACAGTATCCTCTCCAAGAATGACAGACTGATACTGTCTGGGAAAAACTGAACATGCCCCATGTCATACAGGGAAGCGCTGGGATGTGTTACCAATAAAACAGTAACGCACACGTTCATTTCTCTAAGCTCGGAAAGGCTTGTTACAGGCTTATTTAAGAAGGCAAAAAGAAATAGTTTTAGTAAGCTGAGACAAAGCACTGAAAATGCTCTTCTATAAGAGATCTGACTTAAATAGATAAACCACACAACAACAACAACAACATCCCCCCAAAACCCCAGCTGATTCTATGAATTAGGGGTTACTGTATCATGCACATATTGTGAAGTTGCCACATGGCACAAACGATCTCAGTGCACTTTGATGGGAACGCACATCCCAAGCAGACCCAGCTGAGGACCACCCTCAGCTCAGAGGCACATTTGCCCTTAGTTCTTCTTGCCCCACTCCCCCAAGAGCTGATGCCCTACCAGGTGTTCAGTGCTGCTGCTGACAATACAGCAATAAAAGCCCTGACACGATAGAGTATTCCTCCAGGCTGTGTTTTTATTAAAGTTTTGCCTTCATTACTCAGTCCTAAGAGTTTTCTCAAATCATCCTTGATGTTCTGAAGTTTTAAATTTTAAAATCTAATTTCTTTGGACTCAAATTTGCCATAGTAACATAAGTTCTGATCCAGATGTAATTTCCAGCATTTCTACAGAAATGAGGTGGAAAGCATTTGGTTTGGAGGAATGTGCATTCAAAGGCACTTTCCATTTCAAATTTTCTCTTACATCCTCTAGGAAACTGAGATAATACCATCAAGCTGAATTTACGAAAGTGTAAATCCCTGTTCCAAATTTCAAATTTTTGTCACAAAGCCACACTAGAATTAATGAGAACAGAATCGTTCCAGTAACTCATATTTGGCTTTCAGTTTACCGGCACATTCTTCTTCATAAGGGAGATTTTGAGAGGGAAACTGTCCTTGAACTTAGATGACATTACAGAGGCCTCCCCACCATCACCATAGCTGAACGATTACAGAATTAAACAGCAATTTGTTTCTCCACCCAGGAGCAGAAGTGAATAGTGAGGTATTTTCTTACAACTGCATCATTTCACTTCAGAGCACCTCCACTGTATCAGCTGAACCTCATGAGTGAGCACACTGCTACTTCCTGCAGAGAGGGAACTGAACAGCACACAAAAAATCTAAAACGAGGGCTGCTTACTGAAGGAAGAGGAGGTTGAAAGGCAGTGGGATTTATGTCTATACACACACACAACCTTAAAGAGGAATTCAGTGGTCAAGACTATCAAGCAAATGACAAGGTGGTATTCCGGCTAATCTCAAACCATCAGCCAAGTGCACCACGAATTTTCACAGTAGTATTTAGGATGTCAGGCAGGTTTCACACAGGCACTTCTGAATTTCCCTTCTGAGCACAGCATGTAGTTTTATAAACATATGCTCAAGAAAGCCTTGTGGCCAATGGCTGGGGGAAGAGAAGAGGGCATTAATTAAAGGCTGGATTGACTTACTGCAAAGAATAATGAGGCGATAAATATACTGCCCTGTTAGCACCTGAGCTGTAACCTGTGGGCTGATGACGGGCGGGTTGCCTCCATATAGCTTCTGGGACTGCTTGGTTCACTCTTTGTTTTTGCTGCAGATGATTTATTACCTGCCATCCCACTGCATATTCATTCTGAAACTCATCCCCACCTACAAGTGTGCCTGAACCCTGGCTGCACCTACTGCCAACAGAGAAGCATGGCTTTGGCAGGATGCTGAACCCCAGGAGCCTCCCAAAGCTTGCTGCTTCTGGGACAGCCATGTCATACAAGCCTGCTCCTCAACCCTGGGCAAGGTGAAGGAAAGGAGGCCATGTACAAGTGAGGTGGGGCTGCTTTACCTTCTTTCAAACCATCAATACTCTGCAAATGGCTGGCCAAATTAGTTAAGTGGAGAACTGCCAGTATCAACACCACGACATGGATAGCAGGGGAGATGGCCTGTCAGTCAAAAATCAAGATAGGGGGGTTGCTTAGATACAAGCCATGAGCTTCACCTATTAGAGGGGACAGCAGCAGGAGAAAAACTTGCTACCGGCTGTGTGTCTTTTATTTCTGAGCCACTGTGTTTATCTTCACCACTCTGCAAGCTGAGTTACACAGAGAGCTGCAGCAAGACCTTGATGTGGCAGGAGGGCTGCTGCACTGCCTCAGCCATAGTGGTCAAGTGCTGCTGCAGAGTAGGGCTTGCAGATCACTACTACTCCTTACCAGACAGAGCCTGCCAGTTGAAGGACTGACTTCTGAGATGACTGCACTTTATGTGGCCACAGGGGAGGAAGCAGGGACAGCGGTGTGAGAGGACATCAGGAACCAGGAGCAGGAACAGCAGGAACCTCAAGGTGTGAGGAACAACGTGATTGTATCCCCAGGAGATGAGCAAAGTACTAGGACACTGGCCACAGCAATGTGGAGAAACAGCAATTTCCAGTGGGCTACAAGCTTGCTTGGGCTTGGTCTGGTCACCCCAAAAGCCTTGGGAACCCAAGCAGCAAAGGATGCTTAAGATACAGTGCTCAAAGATTTCTTACAACTTTTCTTTAAACCGCACCCTTAACTCTAATGTGTTTGTTTCTTTTTTAAAAGTGACAGAAAAAAAGTTCTATACTTCTAGACTGATAAGTGAACCCAAATCTGCTGACTTCAAAGTTCCTTGAAGAACATAAATGTGCAACTGGGAAAGAATTTCACTTCTCACTATCAAAGACATATCTGAGACGAAGTACATTTTGTTACATGAACAATCTGTCCCTCTTTTACAGGTTGTTCTACTATAGTAATAGTTCTTGCATATAACCTCTCCACTTATTTATCTTTAGAGGCTGTGAAATTATGAACTCAGCTTCTATCTACAGCCTTCCATTTTCCAAATAGTGCTGGTTGACCTCTTGCTCATCAGCACTCTTCTTTCCAACCCTACTGCCAAATTCTTCCCTTTAGCTACACCACAGTCACCTCCTCTGAAACTCATGGGACGAGTCTGACACCAAATGAGCACACTCACTACATTTCTTCATTGCTGAGATGTGCTTCACCCTAAAATTGTTGAAAGCCCAGACGGGCATGGTTTTGCAAACATCAGTCAGACAGATTTAACGGTACATTGTACGCCTCTCTATTAGGACAGTTCACTTTGGACTTAATTACTACCAAAATCAAAAACAAGCAGGCAGCTTTTGCTCTTCCTTCAAGCTTGTAGAATACTAAAGTCAGAGTGAGTGCTGAGGGGGGTGGATTTTTTCCCCCCCCTAAAGGACTACCTCCTTGTGGGCTGATTCCACTTGGTTTACATGTAACCCTGGGGTAAGGATTTTAGTTTGTTAGTTTAAGAGGGGCGGCCAATCTCTTCGCACTGGAACCATTTGAATTCTCCTCATGCCTTTGCTCTCTATCAGAGCAATCTCCTAAATTAGTTCCAGTATGTTGACATTCCTTCCATCTGGTGTCTTTCCATTCAGCGGTATTTTTATTACTCTCCTAACAGCCGCAGACAGAAGTACCTTTCCACTGCTACAAAATGCTCTTTTATTAAAGGTCAGCCAAATCAAAAGAACAAGCGAGTTTGTTTTTAATTTTGGAGATGCAGACTAGAATAACCTTTTCATTCAGAAAATTTGTGTATGACCCAATTACCTCACTTTTGTAATAAGGCTCGAATTATTCTTCAAGAAGACATGCAAGTACTGAAAACTGTCTTTTACCTTAGAAATTCAGCCTGATTCAGCTTTTGTGTTCTTGACTGCTTTACAGCCCCTTGGCATAATTTTTATTTAGTTGGTTTTTTTAGTAGTAGTAGTAGTATTTTATTACTGTTTTTAGCAGAGCATACAGCAGACATGAAAATATCCCAGGTCCAATGAGAAAACCACTTATATGCATACACATAAATTTATGCATATGCTTAACTATAATTGAAGATATCAAGATATAAAGTATGTGTTTTAATGCTAAGCTTGTGTTAAATTGTTTTCCTGAATTATGGCCTTATTCAGCCAAATTGTATCTCCTTTTAAATTACAGGAATGTAGTTAAGATCCTGCAATAATCTTTTTAAATCAGACAGCATGCTATAATTTACTCCCCAGTGAGGAGATTAAATCGGAATGAGAACCATTATCCTTGGTGAGGTTGTTTCTCAAAGAGCAAGACTGAGGATATGCAGATTGTGATGGTTTGCTCTTTAAAAGGAAGGAAAAATGACAGTTGCTAATTTGGCCACAGTAACGTTACACTAATTGTCTTTGTTTCAGCAAAGAATACAAGAGCTAACGTCCCTTTATTTAAATTATGATTAAAACTGTCGAGGAACTTCAGACAAGCAAATATTTACATTGCTACGGTAGGACTGTATAAATGGGAAGATGGAAATAAATTTCATCGCTGCTGGCAGTTTGACATTTAAACTGGACCCGCCAGTGATCTCACACGTTTGAGTTCATGCCATGTCCGATAAGTGCTGTTTAGGTGATCACCCTGAAAGACAGGAAATTCATAAAGCTGGGGTATGGTAACTAAAGAGTTAAGTTTGTTTATTCTTGTTTCATTAGTATCTCCAGACACTTGAAATATTACTTGATGGTCTTGGATGTTATCAACTGAAAACAATGAGAATAAAGCACTCGAAGGTCAAAAGCCTACATAATTAGAGGAAATCAATTAGAAATGTGGTTAAACAGTATCACTGCTGAAGTACTTTCTCTTGGCAAAAAAAAAGAATCATTCCAGCTTTCCAATTTCCAGCATTCTTGATTAAAGCCCAGTACCCACGTGATGTTTTAAGGGACTTTTGGCTTTTTCAGGCGTTTTGTACACAGAAGGGGCGGGGTCATTAGGCACCAAAGTTTGTTTTGGTTATGTCTGAAAACCAGGAGATAGCAGAGGCTAGGACAGAGGCTGGGATTGCTCTGAACTGTCATAGCCTGAGATAGGTGACTGTTTTGCCACCCTGGCCCCAGGCTGACTCCCCACCCCAAGGTGCACATGCAGCTGACGGCAGAGGACACTTGTCTGAGCAGGTGCTGCTGCAGAGATGCAGTTCCCTAGCAATAGCTCGTGTCCACACACCTTAACAGCTGCCACACAGGCAGATTTCTGACAATGCAGCTGGTTTTGCTGATGATGCGGTGACTTGACAGACACAGCTCCCCACACTGGAGACAGGCCTATGTGTGAAACACCAAGCGTGTTTATGTTTCGTTGCACGAAGTCTGGCACAAAATGTGAGATTGAACATGTATTTGGCAAGTGCAGTGAGTATCCTGGAATACTATGCCACTGCTGTTACACACTGTCAGATTATCTCCCACTGCCTTTGGGGTTTGAAAGCAGAGCTGAACCAGTCTCCTGATTAAGCATGCAACCTAGCTCAAGCCATTGTGCACTGGGAGACACATGATTGAGCATCTCTCTCCTCTTTCTTAAGAGTACCAAAAGGCAACATAGGAAAAAAAAGTAAGAAGTGCATCTTACCTGGGAGATCCATATTTTGTGCCTTGTTAATGCAAAGGGTCCAGCACTCTTATAAGCATCCTGGCCCCAGTTCAGCAGAGCACTCAAGCCCTCACTTTCCTGCAGTTACTCGTTTATGTTAATGCCATCATGTTCCACTGGCACCAAATTTTGATCCTAAGATTTATTCATTCTCCAGGGAAGATCTTCAATAAACTATTTCTACAAACATGTTAGCTAATAGTCTGTTCCTTTTTAAGTGCATTTTGCAAATGGGCAGACTTTCTGTATAGTGATGCTGACCAAGGACAACTCTTTCAGCACAGAAACAGTCACGCAGACAACTGTATTTCACACTACAAAGACTCAAGAGCTCACTCCTACATGTACCAAGTGTAACTTCACCCTCATGATTGGCCCAACACATGTTTAAATGTTTGCAGAATGTTCTTTCCCTGGTTTAACTTTTATAAAGTATTGCCAGATGAGGTAGATTTTGCACTCAAGCTACCCCTGGAAAAATATGTTACCTCTCAAAGGCTTTATTATAAAATCCTGGAGTTTTCAAGGCAAAAAAGCAATAGGGCAGAGGAAGGGTGAGGGGCAGGGGAGAAACAGACAGATGAATGGACAGAGGCATTATTCTATAAATTAAAATTTATGTGCTGAAATCAGAACACTGCCAGCAAAGCCAACATCGTTTATCCAGTCCCTTTCAAGGAGTTTAAAGTCACTTAAAGGAGCACTTCTTCCCTCACAGCCACACTCGACAGATTGCCAATTACAGCCCTGCTGAGAGGATGGAATTTCTTTAGTCACAACTGTACATCTGCCCTGGCAGTAATGGGCAAGGTACATGCCTTTTGATTAGGTTACAAAAAAGTACCTCTAAACTGGAAAGCTTTGTTTGCACACATCTGAATTTGCTTGGTATCAATAAAAAAGATAAGCTTGTGTTTACATCAAGTAGACAAATTCAGAGGTTAATTGCTATTAGCAGGAAGGTCAAAAGGATACCTAAACAAGGTCCTACTTAAGGAAAACACGTTTGCAATACAATACAAAGAGCTTTCGAAGATATTACAGGGACATGCAGTATTGTCCATGCTAGGTGTATCTGTGCAACCTGGCACCTACTGAGAGAGCTGTCAGACATGCAGTGGCAGTCTGAAAACCTATAGTAAAAATTTGTGAGAGAGGAGTTAAGTATCTCTAGGGTGGCTTCAGTTTAAAAATTAAGCATCTGATCTAAGTCAGCTAGATTCCAACAGGAGCCTCCAATATGTCATTTATCCCACTTATCTGAAAAAGAGGTCTCCAAGGAGGGAGCCAACCACCGTGTGAAGATGCTGATCTCTCTTGACTAGAAAGGGACACTAGACTTGTAGCATACACCAACTGCAGAAATGTTGGATTGCTTAATTTTGGTGAGATTAAGCCCATCTCTTACGATTTACTGACTTCAACATTTTATGTCAGGGGATAGCAATATTATCAGTCTTTATGCATCACTCAAGAGGAATAGCTATGTGTTTAAAATCCAACTTCAAGAGGATACAAGTACTTCATTCCTTGATGTAGTCCCTTAACTTCACTACAAGTACTCTTCAGCTTCAAGTGAAGCACAAGCTCGAGGGCCCCTGAGCTCACACCCTCACCTCTGGGCAGCTCCTGTGGGTTCAGTTGCACGACCACACATCTTCCCAGTGCTACCGTATCAAAGTTACAGCATTGGCTGCTACAGGCCAGATACAGACTCTGACCACTTGGAAAACACACCAGCACATGGGTGCTCATCCTCCTCAGACAAGATGAACTCTTCATCATGGAACTCAACTGGCTCTGCTGCAGAAGCACTGCTCCTCCCTCCACAGGGCCGGAGAGGGAAGTTTTGCTCCCACAGGACTTTAGTGTCTGCTTCCTAAAAATGCTGTAATCTTTTTCACTTTTACAAATGTTTTAACTCAGTAAAAACTATTTAAAGTAAGGATGAGAAGGGCAATTGGTCAAAGGACCACAGCATGCTTAATATTTTTTCTTCCTGAGTTCCCGTCCACATTTGAAGTAACTTTTGTTCCATTTGCAACCCACATGCTGACACAGCATCCCTCCCCTTTTCTGTTCCCAGATCCTTTTATGAGTTTATTCAATAAAAAGACAGATACTCATCTCTTTTCAAGTACAAGAACATGCTTTTGAATAACTCAATATACGATAGTGTAACAGTACGCCAAGACAGCCCTTGTTTTAATCAGTCGTATCAACTCTCAGAGCAGAGCTGCCATACACATCTTCCGCATTTACCTCACAGCTATGGAAATGTGTAGGGCTACATTCGAGCTTCCTGTTCTGCACGGAGGAAAAGGGGTGATCCCCAGGGACAAGGCTGCCTGACCCAGGTCCCTCTGAACCTCTGGAATCCACGTCCCAGGTCCGCCACGCAGCCTCCCTCCTTGCAGCAACAGACCTTTTGGCTGTCTTGGTCTTTTAGCACGTACATGGCCTGACCCGCCCAGCTGGGACATAAACAAACCAGCAAATCTTCCTAGCTGTGTCCCAGGAAGAAAGGAGGTAGAGGAAGAAGACAGGATAAGGAAACAGGAATGATAAGCCAGCCAGCAGACTGACAGGAAAGTGTGCAGAGGTGGACAGGAAGCGGATGCTGGGATTCAGGGGGAAAAGCTGCAATGACAGAACTAGCAACTCTGACTGGCAGGTAAGGGAGGACCGAAGTTCTAGAGCAGGTAAGAGCAGTCCTGTGCAGTCCAGGGAAAATAATGCAAATGAGACTGGTTTAGGGGCTGGGAACTGAAACAGATATCAGGCTGGTTCATGAGTGAGGGTGAAATGAAACTGAACTGTCCAGTGGGAGCAAGGACATGAGGTGATACATGCAACCATCTCCCACCTGCCATCGACACAGTGAACTCACACAAGAAGCTCTTCCAAGCCAAGGGTTATGCATCTGTGAAACACTGGTAGATCAGAGGGAAGGCAGTGCTCAAGGCAGTCTCGTTGGTAAGGGATGGGTTACACAAGGAGTAGGGGTTGGTTTGGCGCACGATCTCAAGAAACATGAACATCAGGTCTGCAAGAACGTAACAGAGCAGTCAGGGAGGAAAATCACATTCACTGACCTTCATATATGGTGATGATATGAGGGTGGCTGAGGGATGACATGATCTCAATCTCCCGTCTGATGTGAACCATATCTTGTTCATCCTTAATTTTGTCCTTACGAATGGATTTTATTGCAACCTATAAATTCAGGAAATCAAGCATTATTCTTGGAATTGAACAGATGCATCTAATCCACTAAGAAGAGTTCAAAAAATAAATACAGATGTTAGATGTTGGCAGAATGTGGAATGACCAAAACAAACCTTTAAAATACAAACCTCCGTGCTCCAGCTCCCTCACTGTATAGCAGTAAATGCACTCTCATTACAGTAATGGGTGACATGAACTGCTGGGCTCTTCAGGTCTTAGGACTTCACTGAGGGGGAACACAGCATCTTCTGGAAAGATCTCTGTGCTAGCCTAAGCACTTTCCCTATGCAAATGACAAAACTCCCCAAGAGATTTTGATGGGAAGTACGTTTGCTAGGACATGACTGCATCTGACAATTTCAAACAGAAGCTCTGGAGACAATTTCTCTGAAAAAACTTTGACATCCTTGGTGGAACAGAGGCAGGGAATCCGAGGTGCCGATTACACACTGATATCCATGTTAATACACAAAGGATCTCATTAATACAGTTAGTCCATGGTTCTCTAAAGCAGGCAAACTGTTCAGGAGTTATGACTTATTCAAAAAATCAGAAGAAATAAATCTTTGAAATTGACACCTAAACTCGTCCTCATATAAACCCAAGGCTTCAGGTCCTACACAACACTTATGCAATCACTGCAAAACCATATCCTTCCTGCATCCTTCCTCAATCAGCAAGCTTTTTTACAAGCATATCATGTAACTGGATAGCTTTCCAAAAGGCAGGGTGGGAACAGAGGAAGTGATAGCTGAACTTGCAATATAAATTCAAATTATAACAGTCCTTGTGAGTGTGTGTATGTATGTTGCGAAAGAAAAAAGGGCTTATCTGAACACCCCCATAAATAATCATGTAGGTCATCTCATGACCTATGAGAAATGCAGAAGGCAACAATGCAGAGAAGCTGGTGGGAGAGGGAAGGTGAGGGCATCGTGCATACTGAATGGCAGCATGGCCTTTATTATACTCAATATTTACCCTGCATTGTTTTTTTAAGCTAGAGTTCAGGGAATAAATTATCAGCTAGTTTAAAATCAACAATACATCTTTGAAAAACATCAGTGACCTGCTGAGATGACCACTCTTTTACGGGTAAACCAAACTTGTGTCATTCTTTGCAGCCAACTACTATGGACTTCTCCTGGGAAAACATTTGTAAATCTATGATTTACGTTATTTCCCCAGTTACTCAAGAAAAAAAAAATTCACTGCCTACTTCAGTAATTGCAAGTGGCATGACCAGTATTGTTTTCATTATATGATGTAGCATTGAGGATATTGAAGAAAGAAGAGAAAAACTTAAAATATTATAAAATTGAAATGTACATAAACAGGAGCCAGTTTAAAGGATCAGGTTTCCTACAAAGCCTTCAACTCTGAAAAGCAACATTGTTCAAAAAAGCATTAAGCACATGCCCCAAACCCTTGAATTCCCAAAGATTGCTGCACGTGCTTAAAATTAAGCTCTTGCTCCAGTGCTCCCCTACTTTGGGACAGCAGAACAAAAAGAAGTCAAGAGACAAGACGATTTGCATGTTAAAACCAAAACAATTCTTTTTTTCCTCTTGACCCAAACATTTGGAATAGAGATTTAAAAAGTAAGAACATAGCTATAGTCTTATTTACATGGCACATATTTCTAGAAAAGGTACTTCAACAGCTCTTAATTGAATGAGTGACCAAGATAGTCTCCAAGTAATTCTGGAGACAGAAAAGGCAACCAGCTCTAAAGATGACACTGGATTTTTCCCCTTCCCACGTTTGCACTGGGACTGACTGCAAATGCAAATACACCCTGTATACAGAAGGATGTGGGTGGCTCTTGGAGCAGTACGTGCATTCCTGCAAGAAATAAATATAGACATGGGTAAAAACACATTTTTTATTAAAAGACAGCCTTGTACTTGGCTCTGAGGAAGAATTTAAGAAGGGTTTCATTGTCAAATATACAACGGGGAGCAAATTCTTCCCCATTCACGACTGGTAAAGTAATAAAGGCAGCCCAGAGGACACGCCAGTCTCCTGCTAACTTGACTGTGTGCTTCACAGACAAGACTTTTGCACATCTACCCATAATTATAGCAACTAGTCTCCGTGGAATAATTGTATATAAGAAAACATATTTTTAGATACAGAAATGCAAATGTGATTGAAAAGTGTCGTGGCACTTCGTAAATATATGTTTGTAGTAATATTCTAATGCAGACAGATGTGTTGCCTGGGAATATATTTTTTAACAGGACCAGAGAGTTTACAGTCTCATGGCCCATGATGGAAAGTGGTTAAGGCACCTTAATTTATAAAGGCTATTCCTAAAAGTTTACCCAAATTTCAAAGATGGTACTTAAGCTCTCCTGAAAGCACCACTTCCCAGTTGCAGGGGGAGAATTCAAGAGCCCAGCCAAAGGACTTGGGATTTTGGCAGTGACATCCAGGCTGCAATGTCTCATCCCAATATAAGGAAAGAACACACGGTGAACATATCTCTTGGGTTTTAACATTAAAGACTTTCTCTTCCCTCACTCAGCTCCTTCAGATCACAGTGACCAGCACTTGGAAACAAGGAAAGACAATTGGCAGGCGTGAAATATCTTTATTCCAGTGGTGACAATGGAGCCAGGGCAGCTCTAAGCATCCATGTGCCCATGGTCAGACCATCCCCTGCAATCCTGACGAGCGCTGTGCGGGAGGCAGTGCCCCAGTACAAGCACTCATACGTAAGCGAGGTTTACTCACACACACTAACAAAGTAGTGTCACTGTCCATCTGCACAGTACATAAGCTGTAGCCATTTATTAGTTAAACCTTGATAGGCAAGTGGTGAAACAGCACAATTTGTCTGCTTTTAGAAGATGAGGAAATCGAAACAGAAAGCCGACATGACTCCTAAAGGAAACAAGGACAATAGCATCTCAGAAACTGCTGCCTGCCTCTCCCTCTGTGAGACAAACACAGAGCAACACAAACTGTGCAACACACCACAGAAGTGCCTCATTCAATGAACCATGTGGTTATTAAAGGATAATTTCTGATACCTTTTCCCATGTCCCATTGCTATTTTTCTCCTCAAAAAGGACGTCAGGAAAGGGAAAGGTTCAAAGGCATCTCAACAAATACTTTTGACCCCATGCCATCTGCCTGGTGGCCTGCACGATCCCCAAGTGGATAAGTTCCACATTTCAAAGGCTACCAGGAGTGCACGGCCTTGCTGGTGACCTGGTCCGAAAGGCCAAACAGTAAGTGATCGGTGTCAGCAGATTGTCACAGTCAGAGGTGGCATCCCAAAGCAGAATTAGCAGAGCAGGACAGCATTCGTTCCAGCTCTTCCTTTCTAAGAAAGGGATTTCTGCCCGTCAAGTGTCTTTCACCTGCACCAGCCTGCTCAGACCATGTCAGCAAGAATACTCGGCCTCAAATCTACTGATGTGAAAAAACCAACACAAACAAGAAAGCAGCCCAGTTAGGTTTTATTCAGGATTGCAGGGAAATGTTACAAATCACAATCGCATTCTAGGTATTTATTACATGTTTCATTGTTTTCATATCTCTGAGCAAAAAAAGACCCCTAGCTGTATGTTATGGTATCAGACTGTAAAACAAGCCTCTCTTCCAGGTATTCTAAAATATCAATAATTCAATAATTTCAGAAATATATTCCAGAAAATACATTTTCAAAGTGTGCTTATGCTTTAACACCAGACAGAGCTGGCTCAATTTTTCTGAACCCCACTTACAGGACTGCTGCATGATGAACCTGAATAACTTCAGCATAATAGGAAATAATGTCAACTGAGAAATACCTTATGAAAGAACTTGTTTGTTCATTCTTAAGGTCCTTTTCTTTCTTTCTTTCCAGCCTGCTTTCTTGCTTTCTCTGAAAGCAGCGGCTTCACTGTGTGCAACATCAAAATTTATTAAGGGTCACAGCCTATGAATCAAGAGTACAGAAAAAGCAACGTGCTTTTTTACATCAGCTACATTAACAACTCCAAATACTCCAGCTCAATATCTGCAGAGAAAGTGCTGTTAGTCCCTTTGGTACTCTCAAAACACTGTACTTATACCTCTACCATGCTTTCTCAATATATTTGACTGGGTTTAAGACTTAGATAATTTAATTATATTCTTTTTAGTAACATTACTAGTGGAGAAATTTGTATTTTTCCTAGCTTCTTGTCTAAATGAGAATTTCAGATAACTCCAAGACCTTACACTCAGAGAGAGTAACGTATCAGATTCCTAATAATGAAATCTAAAGCCTCTCACCCCAAGAAAACAGGTTCAAGTTCACCCAAAGCCCCTACAGACACAGTATCCAATCTGGCAAAACACTTTAGCACATGCCTAACTTCACACATGTGAGCAGGCCATTGACTTTTGTGGGACAGCTCACACATGCACAGTCAAATAAATGCATGAGCACCAAGGTCACAGCTCAAAACTAGGCCATGTGATGTTTCCCTCTGGGGATCATTACTGGCTGTGCGCACCGAAACCATCCCCAGTATCTTTTGCAGCTCTGATGGCTGCATGGTCCCACACATGGGGTCAGAGGGGTAGAAAGACCATCAGAGATGGGATGAAACCTCCTCCACCTGAACTGCCGGTTCTGGTACCAGATTCTGCACAGAAGCAGGTAAAGAGAATACCCTCTCCAAAATCTATGGCACAGGAGAGAGAAAGCAGGGGTTGTGAGCCTCTAATATTGCCAGGCACTTCCAAACTGCTCTGCCCAAGCACAGCCCCAGCTTCATTGCTGCTCGGCCTTCCAGAAGCAGATAGGAAAGAGGGAGCACAGCTTTTGGCTTCCCATCCCTCCGTGAGTCAGCTTGCAGAGTGCACTGGGCAGGAAGCGTAGAGAAATAAATTGCTTTCTTCAAGGTTGCAATAAATTACTGGTTTCCATTTGCTGGAAAGAGGATTTATACTCGCTCTCTGAACTGGTGTAGGGAGATTATAAAGTATTTTCCAACACACTTCATGCTTCTTTGCTTTTGTTTCATACAAATAACTGGAATTGAACTATAAATACTTCAAAAGTATGACGGCTGCTAAGGTTTCTGTACATTCAGTTCTATGTGAGAGAATGTCTTTCTTCCTTTTCAAGCTTCTCAGCTGCTTAGCAGAGTAAAATGGGTGGAATTTATTTTTACAGAGATTTTTACTGATCAAGACCACTGCGTGCAGAAAAGCATCTCCAAGTCTAAACATCTGGCAAAGGGCATGGCAGGCAGTAGGTGCCCATTTCCATATCAAATCTCCATGTCTGCTGAGTCACTGCTGGCATCATCATTTATGGCATGAGCAAAAAAAAAAGCTGTATTTTCATCAAAGTGAAAATCTGTTTCACTTGATTTCAGGAAGTTGGTTCATGTGTTTGTTTTAATCTAATTAATCTAAGTTTGCCTCATTTCCAGCTGAGCTGTGTGAATATAAACAAAGGTAGGACTAGCCACAGTGCGGGGTCACAGATTTTTAAGTCGGTGAGTGCTGTAGCTGAGCATGACTACTTAAATGCTACAAACCACTGACCCCTCCCCAGCAACTTCTGCATGCAGTACATTCAGACCCACTGAAAACAATCTTCCCACTCTCTATTATCTACCATGGCTATTTTTAGGACCATAGTGAGATATGAACTGCTTTTTTCCACCAAGGGAGGCTGTGACTTTTAAGCTGGTTCCAGCACTTGTACATACCACCCATGCTCGAACAAATTCCAATAGGCTCTTGCAATACTATTGTGGAGAGTCAAAAAATCAGCATCAGGACAGAGAGTGAAGTTCCCTGACAAAGAGAAATCAGCTTGTTGCGACTGACCCATATGTCAGAAAAGAAGCTTAAAGAAAATTATTTAAAATTATTTTCTTTGGGTGAAGAGGGAGGGGAAGGTTAAATACACATAAACCTCTCCTTTCTGAAAGCTGTGAACTGAATTCATCCCCACCCAGCAATGGGAAGTGGGTGAGCCCAGCCGGTTTCACAGCTCTGCTTCCTTTCTTTGAGACTGGAAAGTGCAATGTGCCAAGTGCCAATGGGGTGTGGAGGTAAAGAATAGGTTGATCAGCCAGGGGAGGAAGAGAAAGGGAGAGCGGAGGATGTTTGGGGGTGGGGAGAGAAAAGGTACATTGTTCTTTCTCCAGTTCCACAGAGCCAAGCAAGAAAGAATAAAGTCTGGCACCATATAATGTTTTTTCCAGGGGAGTCTCTGCCTATGGCTCTTGGCCCAG
Organism: Oriolus oriolus; assembly: GCA_013400235.1. Taxonomy (NCBI): domain Eukaryota; kingdom Metazoa; phylum Chordata; class Aves; order Passeriformes; family Corvidae; genus Oriolus; species Oriolus oriolus. Next base: position 185,384 of record VXBT01004380.1, read on the forward strand.
ACATCACCAACCCAAGGGGAAAAGAAACAAAGCTATGAAATTGTGTGGTCCCTGAGGTGGCTGCAATCAAATGATAAGGAGGGGGATGCTGGTAATACAGTTGCATTGAAATGGCACTACCAGAGGTTGCACAAAGAAGAAAAAGGAAAGGCAGGGGATGGGCTGAATAACTGTCCATCTGGCCTCTGGACCTTCCAGGTGGGAAGAAGGAGCCACGGACAGATATTCCTACAGGGAAGTAAAGCATCCAAAGGGTTCTGCAAGAGTATTCTCACGAGGACTTCTTTTTGTAAGTCTCCTCCCACATGACTATATCTTTGCTGTGTCCATTTGCTGAAAAAAAGCTACCTTGAGACTCCAACCCTGGGCCAGATGCAGTACTAAAGAGCATCATGCAGGACGTGTAATTCTAAGAACAAGCTTCTGCACGGTCACAGAAAACATTTCATACAGTCACTGAAAAGTTGGACAAAAGGCAACTGTGAGTGTAAGCAAAATTAGTGCCTGGCGTTGTGCAATCTGCTAACACGTCTCTGAGAGCTCCCCCTTTCAGGGAAAGAGTAAGGTTGACACAATGGCATTGTTTCAGAGATTGTTAGTTTTCACATCCTAAAAGCCAGATCATCTCCATGGTGATACTGCCTGGGAGACAAGCATTCAACAAAATCCTTATTAATTATTTATCAGCAGCCCAACTCTATTGTTTGATATGTTGGCAAACTATGCAGTAATCGCAGGGGCTGTTCAAAGCAGTAACCAGTGCCATCTGCACCCAAGTGAGCCTCTGCTGATTTAAATCTCAGCTTCTGCTCATTACTTTGTTCCATCACATGTTTGTTCATGTCATGGACGTTACCAAGGACAAAACACTGTTATTGCTGTGGCAAAGCCAGCAGCTGCACACACAAAGGGCAAGGATGCACATGCCTTGATGTACCTCTCAGGTTCATGGCTTGCATGAGGTAAAGGTATTTTTCACAGCTGCCTCACTCTGCATGGTAACAGCATATAGCAAACATCTGTACCTCCCTCTTTCATTCCTCTCTTCACAATGTCCCAGACAAAATAGATTATATTTCTAAAAACCAAAGCTGATGTCACTGCTTGTAGAGAAACTCACTCTTGTGCCAAGGCACTAGAAGTCCCAAGTCGGTGTGATAAATGTTAAATCAAAATTCTATTTGCATAAGCTGAGGCACAATGTGCCACTGTCTCTGGGAGAATGAAGGTACGATTACCTCAGGTTTAATTTTCCTTTTCTGGTTCTGCTGGACATAGTTGCTGCTATCATATCATAAATGATGATTCACCAAGTGGAGAAGAGGAATTCACTATTCACGAACACTCAGCAAGGGGATTATATATTCTTTCTAGTTCCCCCTTTATTCACAGAGAAAGATGTCTGTGGAATCAAGTTTTAATGAGCAGTAGAAGCTACCAGATGAACACATTTATACTGTACATATATAAAGTGGGTGCCAGGAGGAACATACAACACCCTTCCTCCACTTCTTTCCTCACCCCCGCATACAGTGCTTGTTATCAGGATTTGTGAGCACATTTCCTGAGTAACTACTGCCTTACTGGGAAACTTGCATCCCTTCATTGTCTGGTACCTGCTACCCTCGTCTATGTATAAAAAGCCTGGCATATTTACACCATGCATTCTCTGACAAATTTCCCTGGCAGACCTTTCTTCATTCAATGCTGAGAATCCTTGCCTCGAGCCATATACGTCACAAATACACTGAAAAACTTCTCCCTTCCCAAACCTTCCCTCCCTTACACCACATTACTGAAGTCCCAAGTTATAGCACTGTTCAGTTCTAGAAGAAAGATCCTACAAATAACCACCATCCCTAGCAATAAAGACGTGTTTCCCATAGTGCTGCCTCAAGTTGCCCCTTCTTACCGCTCCCCACTGTCCCAATAGCATGCTACCACAAATCTGCATCCACTTCAATCCTCCCTGACCCACAGCAAAATAAATTTGCTGTGGTAGGAGCAGAGGTTGCAGAGGATTAGTTGGAAAGCAGAGATCTGACATGACCAGGTTATTAAAGATGTTTGGAGCTGTGGCCTGTCAGGACTGGAGCCCACGGCTGGTCTGGCATCCTGGAAGAGTCCCTATCATGTTCAGACCTCACCTTTCTGGAGAAAAGAGTTCTTACATTTTTTCTAATACACTTCTAAATGTAACTCCATATCCTCCATATCATGCACAGATTGATGGAAGACCATCTCCTTTCCAACATCTAATAACTCACAAATATCCCATCCAACTACCTTCAAACTTTCAAGAAAAGTTCATACTTTGGCACATAAGAAATTATATCTGGAAAGAAACTGGGGTAGGGGATTTCCTCGAGGCAATGGATGTTCATAACTGTAATTAAAAAGAAAAAAATGCTTTACAACCTCAACTATGGATCATTCTCCTTAATAGATGTTAACCAGCACTGAATGCCACATTCATTGAAAAGATGAAAACTGCATTTCCAGTTAACTTCTAGTGAAGTTGCCAAGCAGATGTTTATTTTTGGCTTCCACATTTACTAAAGCCAAATGCTACACTGAGTTGGGATTTCACAAAGTCTAATTGCTTTTCTTCCAGGTTACAATTTTGTTGGAACCAAAAAGGGAAAAAAAAGGAGGGGGGATAAAAAACCAGAAAAAAAAAGCTGACTTCACTTTTAAGTAGGAAAAAAACTGGTAGCATCCATTTCTATCATGTCTGTTTATATCATAGTTTAAATGAGGTTAGAATTGTGCAATCATTATTGATCAACTTCCAAACACAGCACAGCTCCATCCAGCACATGTGCAAAAGAGGAAAAGTCACTGAAAGCAAATCCTGTGTCAGTCAGTCTTTTAACTTCTGCAAGTCTGTGTGCAGACTGTTTAGCACTAATTAAATTACTGGCAAGTCAGGATAAAGAGGAGTGAAAGAATTCACAAGCCCCAAGTTTACTGTTCTCAGTGTTACATGGGTATTACAGATCCACTCTCCAAAAACTGGAAGATAGATTTCACAGTAATTTTGAGGCTTGATCTCACAGCTACCACAGCTGCTGATGTAATGCAAAATGCTAACCTGAGGCAGCAGAGAGGGACTTTAATTCAATGCTGTTTTTTCATTGTGAATAAGCAGTGAACCACACTGAAGTAATCCTCCAAAGTAGAAGTGCACACTGTTCAAGGCATCAATTTGGGGATGAAACACAAAACCAAGATCTTGGCTATGTCGTTATAAAAAGCCCTTTATGACTTTCTTAAGAAGACAGGTATAAAGCCCTGGTACCTGGATCTAGTTCCAATTTGAAAATTACACAGTCTCCTGTAATTCCTCCAATAATTTCAGTTGGAAATGGGGTTATTCACACCCTCTAAGCAACTGCTGCAAACTGTTACACTGTGCTGCTAAATAATGGTAGCCTCAGCAGTTACCAGAGTCTCTAAAGTGATTTTACAGGTTCAGGCAAAACGTACTACATCAGTGCAAGGCTGTAATTCACATTAAACAAGGAAGAGGGTTAGACATTGCTTGAACTCCTAGAACCAGTTTTTTCCCAAGAAGCCACCGCACAGCACATTTTCATTCACTGGTAAGTTCTGCCTGTGAAAGTTGTGGATAAATAAATGTAACTCAGCTTATTCTCTCTTTTTCACTGAAGCTTCTGTGAGTTCAGAGAAACCTCAGAACTACTGAGAGCTTTGCACATCTTTACAATGCCTCTTCCACCACAAATGTGAAGTCAGCTGGTATTGTGTGGATCTTTTGATTTTGCTCTCCGGTTCTGCAGTCCTTCAGAGAAAAAAAGGAAGTGCTGTTTCACCACGAGAATTACAATAGTACAAGGAAAACCTGGGAAGAGTCTTTTTTAAAAGAAATGTCTGTATTTCACGCACCACAACACTCATTAAAACCCAATACCACACTGTTTGACCACCTCAAATTCCTAATTAACAGAATGGAATGTTGAAGTGTGGAGAGAATTTTAAAGCTGAGCTTACAGACTTTAGTCTTTTGGATTACCATTGATGAGCAAGGATTCACTGTGCAAAGATGGTGGGCCACATGAATTATATGGTGGAGAGTGCACAGATGTGTTTAAACAGCACAGTTGGAAGGGTTAATGACACAGAACTATCAGAAGCACCTGTATCTAGCATACTTTTCTAAACTGATCTAAGGTGGATCAAAATATAAACACCACTTCCTGGTGGGAATCTAGCAAACCATAAACCCACATCCTATCTGGAAAAATACTCTTGGAAAACAAAAAGATTGGCAATCACGTATCAAAGCCTCACCCAGATTATTTTGCTCCAGGGCTTACAGATCGCTTTGCAATATTAAATTTGTTTTTGTTAACGCATTGCTTCAGTACTACATTGTTCTGCCTGGACATTACCTATTTAATGGTCCCTTCTGGGAAGGGACCGTCTTAGAATTTATGACAGAGTGTGGTGGAATTACTACAGCGGGAGGAAAGGACTTTGCTAAGATTTCTTCCCCATCCGTCTCTGATTTCTGAGAAATATTTATACCCCTGAAGGTAGAGGAACCTCCTGTTGTTCCCTTCTATTTACTGAAAGTAAATTACCAGGGCCACCCTAATGGCTCAGTGGAGAGAGTAACACAGGAACAGGAACACTCTTGCTCCCTGCAGCCAGTTGGGCTTGGGATGGATGTGAGAGGGTGAGGAATGAATTACGCTTTCCAACAATTAAGTGGCTGGCGATCCAGCAATTCTGCAGCCTTAAATGCGTAATTTCAGCTTTCCCTGCTAGAAGAGGAGTTCACAACTGCAGGCAGTTGTTCTAAGTAGGTAGGAGGAGACTGAACTTTGGAGGGGAGAAAGCGCAAAGCAATTATTTTTCAGGATGGAAAGCTTTTGCCTAAGAACTCCCCCAGACCCTGTGAGCTCCAGGACTGTTGCCCCCTTCTTCAACACGCACAAACACCTTTTTTGGCACGGCTTTTGGCTGGAGTCAGTTGAACAAGGGAGAGTTAGAACTCAAGTTTCTGGGATCCCCTTGCCAGAAGCTAAGCTGTTAGGTAGTGTAACAACAGCAGCCCAGGCTTCCCACTTCACCCTGCCAATGACCTTCGCACAGACTTGGACATACCCCTTCCTCAGAGTGAGAAGCAATTCCCTCTCACGCTGCTCGGTCCAGAAACTCATCTCAGCAAATACCACAAATCATGTCAGACCGAGCAGGACTATTAAAGCAGTGCTGCATAATGTGCATTGCTGTCCACAAGGGACCGGACCGAGAGACTGCCTAACCCACTTTGTTTAACTTTTTAGTTAAACAATCCTGAAAGGGGAAGCTGCATTGCTACTCTGGAAATTACAACTTTAATCTTATTTGAACCACGCATTCCTCAGTTGAACTAGAGAAATAATTTCAGAACCAACTCCCAAATAAGACATTTTTCTACATTTCCTACATTTCCTGGAAATATATTATTTCCCATGCTGTGGAGTAAAAGCAGACATTAATTTAGCCAGGTTAAAGTTCTTCCAGTAGCCCAAATAAACTATAATGTCAGGCCAATTACATGCGTTTCACCAGTTTTGCATTTTCACATTGCTCAAAGCAACACCACACAACACCAGTGGAACACTGATCGTTTCCAACTCAACCCCACAAACCATTCGCACAGATCGCATTCATCGCTCACTCGCACTGCACTGCCCATGGCAGAAATCCATAGTGCTTCCCTGAAAACAGAGCAAGCTTCATTTCCCTTCCTCGGGCATGCTTTAATACAGCTCTGAGGTGCCAGCTTTTACTGGGTTATTTAAACAGTGTTTAGAGTTTTGCTGGGCAGATAAGAAGAATAACTTGGGTGTGCAGTAAAACAAAGATATAGCTGTTTGTGCCAAACATTCAGTTTATGGCAATACTTCATAGGAATTATTCCCCATAACAACTGAACTGTCATATCCTACAACTACATCCCAGGCAACCTCCCAGCTGAACTCACTATGGCTGCTGTCTGATGTGCTCTACATACAAACACCCAGAACTAACCAGATGTTCTCTATGTAAAACATTTGGTTTGAAACACGCAGCGCTTCTTTCCAAAAATCCATTACATTTGTTTAATGGACTTGCACAGTTCAACTAAAATATCCTGGAGCAGACATTTGACTGCAACTCTACTCTACAAGCCCCATCTGCAAAAAGAAAAAAAAAAAAAGAAAGAAAGGAAAAGCAAATGAGAATGCTTTACATGATTTATGCCGTCTTTATGATCAGCCAGTTCATAAAATACAAGCTCTGCTCTACAGACAATAACACAAATCGCTTTCAAGTGTATTGTTTAGTCCTTGCCTGCGTTAAACAAATATTTCAATTGAAACAAAGGGCCAAACTCTACTCCTCAGCTTACAAGTGTCAATGCAACCGAGAGCAGCATTTTACCCACATATATAACAGGGGATGCAATCTTTTTGTTTTACGCTCAGAATGAGTGAGTAATGACATCCAATAATGATAACCAGTTACATTCACGGTTGCAGTTTTCTTTCATCCAAGAAAGGCTTGAAGGAGGTTGAAGTACAGCATGAAATCCTTCTCCCTGATGAATTCCTTGTGAGCAATGCATAACCCACAACGAGACTTATCACAGGTTCCCTTAGACCACGTTTACACAATAAAATGCCAGACAGAATGGGAGAATACTTTGTTTTACTGAAACAGAGAGCCTGGTAGAAAACTCTCGAACTGCACACAGAAAAAAACCCTGTAGTTGAAAAGGATGGCTAGTCTCTGGCCTGGATGCAAATGCACTGCACAGTCCAGGTAAAGGCCCTCATTCCTCCCAGGTTGTGCTGACACAACAGTGACCAAATTGTACCAAGTGGTGCTCAACAGTGGTGAGCTGTCTCCAAGACACAAGAGATGGTGGGCTTTTGAAAAATTGGCACCATCCCTTCAAAGTGTGACTATAGCCATGGAAGAGGACGCTCATTTTAAGAGCAATTTACCTGAGATGGTTATATCCACACGAGGAATGGCTCAGCACAGTGCTGGAGCTGTGGTCGACCTCGGCTCTCCCTGTGGCTCCACCACAGACTTTCTGGATGAACCTCAGGGAAACCTCTCACCTCCTGGAAATCACTCACCTTTCGATGTCCAAAGCATAGCTGTAGCAACTGGCTCCTACAGGAGCTGGAGCTTTAACCCACAGATCACCATTTAATTATTTCACCTCATTTCGATACCCTGAAGAGAGTAAAAACATGACAAAGGAAGTAGCATGAAGGATGCTATTCCCCATGTATAGTCCTGATCAAAAATGGACCTTCCCAAGAGGGCAATGTGAATGTCTCAGTTACATCCCACCACAGGTCAGCTAAGCCTGCATTGCCTCCAGGAGGTATCTACAGGAACTTTCCAGGTTCCAGGCCACGTGGCATCAGAGCATGCACCAGATGGGAAGGTTGCACTCTCCCATCTTCTCCTCCCAAAGGCTATTTTATTTCCTCACACCAAAACAACAGCCTGCAGCTCTGCCCTGCTGAATCCGCTGTGCCAGGTGTCCCCAGGCATCTCCAGGCGCCTTAGCTCCTCCCTCCCGAGCTGCACTCTGCTGGGGAAGCCATAATGTTTGATTTGTGCAGAGTGGCAAAAATATGCAAATAAGTGACAGCTCTGAACACGTGCCTTGGAAGCTGTTTCTTTAACAAATGCTTTGCTGTCTTCCCCTGTCAGACTTGTGTGCAAAGGACTTAACCTTTTTGTGTCAACAACAAAGCACCATTTAACAAAAAGGAACATTTACTTAGTTACCACCCAGCTCAAAAAGGTATTTCTACCCAACCCTCACTGCTATCTTTTGTGATTAAAAAAATATTCACACTCATTTTTAAAATAACACTTGTACCTCAAATAAAGGGAGATATCTTTTACCATCAGGCATTTAATAGAGATTAAAAATATCAGCAGAGATCAAATGCCTTATTGTGTACTGGAAACATGATATGAAGGCTTTGAGATCTCCATCAACAGCAGGACCCCAATGTTTCTGATCTACCCAGGAATAGCTAAATTTAGTCCCTGAACTTGGTATCTTTTCTCAGGAACAATAATTATTTTTTTTTAAGCCTAATGTCCCTTAACTAGTGTCTTTATTCTGAGGCAGTGCTGCACAAGGCCAAACACGCTGACTCAGCTCCACGGCCTAGCCACACATTAGGATAATTGCAAGTCCCTCAAGCCGCCAGACCTCAGAACAAAGACACTGCTCCAGCCTTAAGTCGTCCCACATGCGGCTGCTGCGCAGGAGTAGCCGGGGGGCTCTGGGATCACCACAGGCCAACGTTCCCCAGGAAGGCGAGGCAACAGGGGAAGCACAGCCTGCCAAGAAGCACTGCTGCTTCGTCACAGAGGCAGCCAGCCCCACACAAGGTGCAGCAGACCCTCCCATTCACCAGGCTGGCATCCCAGGGACCCAACAGCAAGGGCTCTCGGGCACCACGCTGAAGGTGTGCTGAGGTGAAGTAGGAAATGCTGACAGTCAGAAGGGATGGCTGAGGAGGAACCCAGAAATTAACAGTTACATTAGGTGCATGTTAAACTCAGCAACCTCAGCTGTCTTCTTAACACTTACAAAAAACAAGACTTGCATTTATTTTGTGATTTTTGCATTCACCTACAACTGGCCGGGATGGTTTCACACATGCCAGCCATGCCAATCCCTTGTCCCACAGCTCCTCTGTGACTGGGTTTTTTTAAGTGAAAGAAGCCACTCATTAAAGCACTTTATTATCTCCTACACTGGTAAGGACACAGCCTGGAAAGACCCAGGACTTCCATCATGGACCAGTGGCAGCGTTAAGGACTGATGGGTCACAAACCATTAGAGCTAAGCAAGTCCCATCCATCTTTGGAGAGCTGAGGGACACAAGGAGCTTATACCATGCAATAGTTTAAGAGACTGAACTGAGGGCTGGCCCATGGTCTGTACTCCAAAATATAGAAATTACTGAGCTCAAATAAGAGTAAAGAACAATGGAAGATCAAGGGATGGCTACAACCTTGCCCCCTCCACGCTTTGGAACACACAGCAAAGGTTACAGGAGGGCCTCCACATCGACTGAACATCTGGCATTTTTGGTGTGGGTCCAGGATGTTTGATGGGTATGACCAGACACAGTATGCACACAGAGTACCTCACCCAGCCTCCGAGTGTTCAAAGGTCTAGGATCCCCTAATTTATACAACGTACTATGCCGCCTGTGAAGACATGGTGATAAATATATTCTGTTTAAAAGCAGATACTTCTCAAATCATAACTTGCAGATGCTCGGAGTCTTTCATGTGGGTAAGACAAATGAGAGCCATAGAGACTGATTTTGTAGCCAGGGAGTACAGGAAGCAACAGCACGAGAACACTATCGAAAGCCTGGATACACTTATGGCTTTAATGAATTGGTCATCAAATATAACAACACACATATGCAGTTTTTACCTTGCTTTGTAGTTCGCTCCCTGCCCTCCCCAGCTATTTCCCATATATCTAGCAAAGTGGAAATTATTTTGAGTTTAGTTTATTAAACGGACACACATGGTACTCACATCTGCTGGAAGATATTTGAGGGAAACGCTGACAAATATCATTTACATATTTAGTTGGAGACCTTTTCATCTGAGACATTTCCTCTGACATACCAACTATCCTAAGTACATTGACCCATCAGTGCTAATGACAATAAGTTTTTCTATAAAGTGTCTGGTGCACACCTGGGCAATTTAGGGACAAATCCTGACTTACGGAGGACGTAAGAAGAACATTCTCTGTAGGTCAGAGATTCCCATGCCAATGTGCCCATCATTGATGGCATGCAATCCATCAACACAGAGCACCCGAGCTGGGCACTGGCTGAAGCCTCCAGCCTTACCCACGTCAGGAGCTGCTGAGGCTCTCACCAGCACATGGAGGAACCACCACTGGCTTTTGCTATCCATGATGTGAGCTCCTCTCCCACCCCAAGCCTGGAGGCAAACCTGCACCTCTGGCTTCAGCGGATCATTCAGAGCTGTGTCAGAAAACATTGTTTGGCCCCGCTTTTTACAGGAAAACATACCAGACAACAATAAGGAGAACAGTGTCCTACTGAGAGGAGCATGGTTTCAAGGCAAGAGGAGATGCTTTGGTGTCAGCATCCCAGTTCATGAGTACATAAGCATGGTACAGGAGGCAGAGACTAGAACCAGGCAGATGCTCACGTCAAACCAGAGGTCATCGACCAGTTTCCGAATGCCTGGTATGCAGGTTTTGGAAACATGTCCCATCTGCTCTACATTTGGATAACCATGGCTGCACACACGTTCACCTGCTGGTGTTCAAGGCTGATAACACGCAGAGCTGGTTTTCAACCCACACATTCGTCATTTTTCCTTGGCACTGTTGTGGCCACTGTGTGCCTCCTCCCAATTCCTCACTCCAGCAAAGACTCTCTAGTTACTTATTTACCAGACAAAACACAGACTAACTACAGTTACAGTTCTGTAAGGAATAAACAATTGTTCACAAGAACTGCACATTCCACACAGTTTTACTCAACATGTATGACCCTGAACCACAATATATACAATAATTGTCTCCACATGGCAAATCCACATTGTGGTTCCTAAAAAAATAATAATAATTTTTAGAACACATGCCACTAAAAAATGCAGTACATTTTAGCAATATCTAATGAAAGATTTTGTACAAGCAATTTCCATTCTCTTCTGTTCTCTAGCACATGGCGCTGTGAAACCATTTGTAAAAATACTTAGGCATTTTATAGTGTTTTTAGCTGAAAGCTGCATTAAAAGCATTGGCTCAAATTCTGTTGTGAAATTTCACATTTAGAGGGAATCACACTAGGTATGTATCAAGCCAAAATGTGCCCTGTTCATTAGTCTAACTTTCCTATATCCTATATTTCCTTCAGAAAGGAATACATTGAGACACATGGAAGTTAATTATCTGCCCCAAATTCTTCAATCCAATGCAGGAGGGCAAAAAAAAGGCAACAGTCTCTTGGAAATCTTTTATTTCTTCACCTGTAAGAAAGTGCAACTTCATTGAAAGAATATCACGATGTTTACTCAAAGCTCAAAGAACATGCTGTTCTTTAATTTGGTAGAAGATTTGACAAACTAACATATTCAGATAACCCCTTACTGGCTAGTCATTAATCCAGACTTTCATACCACTGACCCATACTTCCCTGAACAAATCTGCTTCTACAACAAAAATTCTCAGTGCAGAAAACTAGTATTCCGTTCTAGTGCCTTTCTCCTGATGACCTTCATGCTGCAATTATTTATTTCTGTCTGCAGCCCTTAATGTTAAGGTCTTCTTTGGCATTTCAATTATCCAAGTGTTTATATGAAGACTGTAGCAATTTGATACAACCAGGTAGTAACTCCTGTGGTAATAAGCCCACAATATTCACTGTGAATTACACTGAATAATTCCAGTGGGTTTTTTGCTGGTTTTTTTTTCCTTTTTTTGCTGCTTTTTTTGCCGCTTTTTTTTTCCTTTTTTTTAATCTCGGAACACATCTAATAGTTAAAGGTGGAACAAATAACAAATTAACAGCAAAACTATTTTCAAGCCCATATACTCTTTCCAACTTCTGTTCATTCCAGATCTAGAATTTCCATGCATGCAGAGGATGACCCAAGTTTCACTAACATGCCTTCAGCACCATGAAAACACTGTCCAGATTTAGTCACATTACGAGCCCCTAAAGGAACTCAGTCTGAACATCTTTAATAAATAAATAAACACATACACACATACATACAGGCATAAGATTTAGGTGACACATTTTGCAAGAATCCCTTTTGCCCTGAGGAGCCTCTGGCCCCACAAAAGTGTAGCGTGGCAGGAGAGGTGCCCGCAGCAGCCACCACAGGCTGCGCAGATCCTGCTGGCAGCTGCCAGCTTGGAATCAGGGAGCAAAGCTGCACGCCCTGCGCGGGTCACCGCGCTGGCACGCACAACAAAGCGGGAGGCAGCGGAGTACAAAAGGGCCAGGAATGGAGACCAAAGCTGGATGTCACACAGGGACAAAAGCCCTGGGTAAAGAGAGAGGCCAGGAGGCAGGACAGACTGAGCTCTGCAGGAGGAGGGTGTCGTCCATAGGACCCTGATGTTACGTACTCTACATGTCTGGACAAATCAGGTTGTGCACTCAAAACTAGTTGAAACTTCTGATGATTTTGGCTTTAACTGGCAAGCTTCTCCTTTCTCATGTATAAAATCGGGTAGCAATACAAGCTATTGTTACTACAATTCAAGTGTATTATCAGAACTGTGGAAGCCACATTCACAAATCAGGAACCTGCTGTGCAAAGTACTGTACAGACACTTCGCATCACAGCAGCGTTGTCTAGATACTTATATCTGTGTCTGCAACAAAGGAAGATACCTTAGTAAGAGCAAAAAAGAACCTCAAAAGAAATAAACAGTTCTGTGTCAGATTTGGACATTATCCTGCAGAAGATGCACACTGAGCAATCAAGATAAAAATCAATATGAAGCAATGACCCAAGTGCTAAATGAAGAAGTTCTCAGGGGGAAAAATGGCAATACAGCATTAAAGATAAAAGAATTCACATGCATCAGAGGGATACCGACATTTTCTGTGATATCAGCAGCACAGGTGAGAGAACTGAGACAAACATTCCACCTGGTTTTCACTGCCCTCAGCGACCCACAAGCACACTTTTATTCTGTTATAAGGAACCCTTAAAAACCACACCGCAAACAAACAAATAGTTGTGTGGCCAACAAGGCCTTAATTACTGACATGACAGAGCTGTCATTGTTGGTATTCATGTTTTGGTTTTGTCATGATATGGAGAAATACAATCAGCAAAGCAAAGGTCCTCCTTTCACATAATCTGTTGCTGTTCCAGGTTTCAAAGACCCTGTGCAACCCTTCAAACTCATCAAGAAGGGGACCTGTTTCAAAGCAAAGATTTGCACTGCAGTTGCAAATAAAAAGATTGGTTGCTTTAAAGTTTGAGGGTTTTTTACAAGATTTTGATTCAGAAACCAATTTCATTTGGCAACATCCTTCTACCTGCACTTATTATGCGAAAGAGATAAATAACACACAGCAGCCACCACACATAACGTGCCTGTCCAAATATGCACCACGTGCCTGTTCTTCACGTTGGGCTGCTGCTTGTCATCAATTCCCAAAATAATTAACTTTCTGGAGGAACGGCTGGAGGAGAATAGTGCTTCCTCCACCTGCTGGTGAGGAGGAAGAAAAGATGTCGTGGCTCAGGCAGGAAGAGGGAGATGAAGGTGGAGGAGAGGCAGGCTCCTGTAACTACTCCCCATCGCCTCCCAAGTGCAGCCTAAGGAGAGAAAGGAAGACAAACTTCCTGGCTTTTGCAAACGGAAAACAGAAAATGCCTATCTGTAATTTAAATTTGCATTCTAGTGAGTATTTACTCCAGTGGAATCATTTACTCAAAGAAGAATCCAGCAGCATTTACCATCTTCATGCACGGAATCAGCCAGAGGTGGTCAATACACACCTTAATTAAGGCTGAAATAAGTGTGTGCAACTGTGGATTTCTTGGCTAGCAAACACTGACTACATAACAGGAACAAAAGTTCTGTTCTTTGCTTTAACATGTGCAAGATGACTAGTGGAAAAAACACCCACAGAAACATCAACATGAGTGTTACTTCACAGGCTTGAGATATCATCTCTTCATCCTTACACTTGCTAACAGGTGCCTTAATTTAAAATGTCATAAGTTACAACTGTGTACACTGAGACAGTACTAATGAAGAAACCTTGCTGGCAAAATTAGGCACCTCATACATCATATACTGGGCAATATTTTAACTGCTCCATGCAGCATGCAATACTGTCTGTAGTCACTGCGGTAACTACTGCACAAATCCATGTAACTTGTTTCCAATAACAAACCAACTGTATCATACAATCTACCCCGGAGCTTTATGGCAGGAAACTTTATGATCATGTTCCACTGCATTATAAGGAAAGACAATAAAGTTAAAGTTAAGAGGAATAACAATTTGAATAAACTTGTAACCTGCTAACATGTGCCAAATACTACTTTCATTCAAGTCAACAGAAATCCTGCTATTGATTTCCAATGGCACAGGATTAAAGCATATCTGTACTTTGCGTTGAACTGTCTTCTCACCTTGGTTTTACTTTATTTACCCAAACCTGCCAGTTTATTTCATTTCTGAGCTCTGTTTATACAGATGACGACAAATCCAAAGTTTGTGCTTCACATTAAAAGCCTGGCTAATCACGCAAATCTCTTTATTAAATGCCATACAGCTAAAGAAATTCTTGACAGACAAGAGAAGTGGTAAGGCCAAACATGAGAATTGCTTGAACAAGACTCATGAATGGGAACACAAGGTCCAGCTTTTCAATCTGTTACCACACAGCTTCAAATACCTGCTTACCACTGAGCAAAGACAGAGATGATCAGCTAAACCAGTAGCAGAACAGGAAGCAAACAGCCTGGACTGGAGCAGCCCTGGGACTCTCGCTGCTGGCTGTCACAGGACTGGCACTGGATGTGGTGCAACAGACAGTGCCGGCCACATCCCCTGCTCTGTGCATCCCCTGCTGGACATGGCAGGATCTGGTCCAACCTGCTCATGGATGATGCAAACACTGCCCACTAATAAGGACTGAGAAGAGGAAAGGAAAGAGAAAGAGCGGTGGAAAAAACAAAGGAAAACTGCCCCTCTCTAAGCAGTCATCCTGTTGGTTCTCTTATCTCTCCCATGGAAAGCAATCAGTGCTCACTGTAACAGCCAGACAAGGGAACTGTCAGAAAACAAGAAGCGTTTTCCATTCACTGAGATCTGGCTGGATTCCTGACAACTAGCTTTTATTCTGCAAGCAGACAAACTATGGATATTTTACATACACTCACAGATGTTACAGTTCAAATAGACACGTTATACCAGAACTCGCCTGCAGACTAGTTAATAATTACGAAGTGCCACACGCCAAGGCTTGCATTACTCCAGTAAAAACCCTGGTAAGGACTTGCTCAGCTTCTACATACCAGCTGATACAGCGAATGTTACATTTTTATTGCATTTAAAATTGCATAGGTATTCTGATTTTCACTCTCTCCATTTCTAGATGGCATCAGCCATATAAATTCAGTTCAAACCATATCAGCAAAGTATCCTTTAGCTGTGCAGCTGAAGAGCTGGACAGTTAACAAAATATAGACAGACCTAGTATGTTGTTAAGTTCAATGAGACACACATCTACTCTACATCCTTTCCTCTGTGAGGGCTCTTTCCAAAGCCATGGTACATTACTGTCACCTTTTTTTTGTTAATTTCTCAAGTCCTTGAAAAAAGATGTTTTCAATTTATTTGCTTATTTACTACATTTTATAATGCAACTCAAAACTAATCTACTTAAAAAATAATAGTTAGCATATAATATAGTCTTGAAGCTTTTGTTAGCCTGAAGTTGTAAAACAGCCAAGACAGCAAACTTTAAAAATCATGGACTTAGAGTGAGCATGTGCAGAGATGTCCATCTCTGGTTTCTCTTTAGCCAGCCTCCAAATGAGCTAATAAACTGAAAGCATATATGATACAACTCTACAGCTTGGCTGAAACTCTCATTTTCACTGTCGACACAAAGATATTCAGTTGCAAAGTAAGTGTTCCTTATTAAAGTCATAGCATCTGAAATTTCATTTTCTGTTTTACAGATCCTTCTGCCTGTGGGTGTGCATTAAGCTCCCCAGCAACCAAAAGGGAAAGATAAATGTAACGTCACCCGGGAAATGCCTTGCTTTTAGATGAAATCTAGTGAAAACTCAATTAGTCTACTTCAGGGCGAAGACCTCTGTAGAAAACCACCTATTTCTCTGAGCAATCTTTAACACAACAACGCCTGCCCTCTGTGGATTTCTGGGAAGGAAAAATGACAATAATTCTGACTAACGTGTACATTGCTTCAATTGCATTTCTGCGCCCGGCTGGAGCGCTGCACCAGTGAGGAAATGCTGAAGCTGAGTTATTGCCGGACAACCCCCGGGCTGCTTGAAGTCTCGAGCCAGCCGGCACCGCTGAGCGGTGAAACGCATCGTAAAAACCAATGGGGTGGGTTGCAGTCCCTGCAATTTTTTTAGGTGTCAGCAAAGTTCAGGTCACAAAAGTATGACCGAATCACGGCATTTTTAACAGGAGAAGCAAACGTTTTCCCTTCTGACAGTACTTTGTGAGCAGCGTTGGTTAGCCAGGGGATGTGACAGGTTTCTCCAAAACGTGAATTTCCACTGGGGGAAAAACTATTCACAGTGGACTCGCATGTAAAAAACCAGAACAAAAACAATAAGCCACCCTATTTTTCCAATAATAACCCATCCCTTCAAAATGTACCAGTGTGCTACCACAGTACCTCCACCACTCCTCCCAGATGAAAGTCTCTCTGCAGGGCCGGCACTCCGAACAAAGCCCCGGACGGCAGGCACGGGTGGGATGCTGAGCGGGTCCCCGCGGGCTGCCGGCCACGCCAGGCACCCGCCTCGCCACAACCCTCCAGCCCCGCACAGCACGGGGCTCCTGAGGGGATGCACCCAGCCGGCTCCCATCCGGAATCGGTGTTGGAATCTGATCTTATATATACCTGTATATACAAAATAAAGAGGCAGAGAGAAGCCGCTCCGCCTGCCTTACCACTCTGCCAGAGAACCTCTCGATGGCCCGCTTGACTTTGCCATAGGTGCCTTTGCCCAAGGTCTCCTGCAGCTCGTAGCGATGCTTCAGGTTGTGCTTGTGGTGATGCCGTTTCACCCCCTGCTGCTTCCTCGCCGCCGTTACCTCCGGGGACGGAGCCGCCCCGACCGGCTCCTCCATGGCCGCCGCTGCCGCCTCGCCGCCGCCGCCGCCGCCGG
>VXBT01004380.1:202488-233365 GCA_013400235.1 Oriolus oriolus
GCCCCGCCCCGAGAGGCGCGGGTCGGGCAGGGGCGGCAGCTGCAGGGAGCGCTGCCACGGGCCCTCCTTTGTGCGTCGGGGAGACGGGGGTTCCGCGGCGGCTTCCCCGGCCAGCTGAAAGGCGCCCTCAGAGGGGCCGGGCCCCGCGCCGCCGTGGCCCCGGGCTGAGCCCCTGGGCCCCGCGGGGCCGGGCTGAGGCGAAGCGGAGCACCCGCACTGGCCCCGCGGGTCTGGCGTGTGCACCTGCAGAGACAGCGGGCCGGGGCTTGAGCGAGCATGCACCAAGTTTAGGTCTGGAAAGTTTTTCCAGAAAACATCTCATTTTCCCCATTCACCAAGCGGGCGAGGATTTCCTGTAGGGTTTCCATGTTGGTGGAACTGGCAGAAAAACTCAGGCACACCCAGGTGCCGCCTGTCCTTGGCGTAGGCAGGCGCTGTTTGCCTGATCGAGAAGGTTTTTGCTGGTGAGAAACCTTCCTGGGCCCAGTTCTGCTGTGGTTGACTTGCAAATCTGCGCCAAGACCTGAGGAACACCTCGTGTCTGCTTTCGGGATCTCTGAAATACAAAGAATGCATCGGTTTTATGCTTTCTTCATTTTAAAGAGTTATTTCTTTCACAAAGACAGCTTGAAAACTTAAACCAATACAGACATACAAATTGTTGCCAAGGTTAAGACAAATCAGATGTTTCCTTTAGAAAAGAAGCCATCCCCAAGGCAGAAGGCAGATGGTCTCTGAGGTGGAATCGTTTTGGCATGCTCCACTATGGCCAGTTTTCTGGACCAACACAAAGGCTTTCAAGTGAGAGCCCTGGTTCAGTGTCTCTTCCCCGCTGACTGTTCTTAAGGGACAGGTTACAGCTGGGATTTTCTGCTCTGCAAGGATAACGCATAGACCTTTTCAAATCTTGGGTTACACTTTGTGGTCACGGCAATATCAAGGCACAGAATTTCAGGAGTTGATAGCCTCGTCCCTCCAGTTTGCTGGGGGAGTGTTAGCACAGAAGCTGATCCATGTGCTCAGACAGTTTCACTGGCTGGCTCTTGCAAAGGCTCAGGTCTGTCAAAGGTAACTAACTCTGGAGTGTCAAGGTGATGGGTTGATAACCAGGTACCAGCTTTGGTGAGGATTCTCATTTGATTCCTCTAACTCACTGGGCCTCTGTGTAAAGCTGGACTTTTGCAAGGTTTCTTCCTGAGACTGTGAGCACTCTGCCCTGAGGTTGCAGCCTTTGCTTCTCTGGCTTGAACTTGAAAACAGAAGTCTCTCTGTAATTACATCACTACACCTTAATTTTAGGATCAGCAGAAGTGTCCAGCTGGCTCAAGGCAAGTCTGCCTAGTGCAGTACCCTGTTCCTGGCAGGAGCCAGCACCATATCACAAGGGCTGAAGAAGACAGAAAGAATCCTGCAGCAATAAGAAGAAACATCTCTGGTACTGGCTTCTTGATCTTTGGAAGCCTGATATTGGGTGTAAGCCTGGGAGTCTGAAGTTTAACATCTCTTTCACAGAGTGCACCACAAAGTGGCTATTCCAAAGCAGAAAAGGTAAGGGAAGCTTCACTCTGTTACTATTAAAAAAATAAAAAAAGCACACCTTTTCCTCCTGTAGCCCCTTCCTTTATCTTAAATGTGGAAAGGACAAAAGTTCTGTGGCCTTTGTAAGAAGTAAGATGACATTTGTAGCTTGGATGTTTTTGTTGTTTTGTTTAATACTCTGAAGTGCTACGGCATTCCCCCCAGCCAGCACAGAACAAAGCAATGCCTGGGCTACCTGAACATGCAGGAGAGGGACAGAGGGACATCTGTGACTGCCCTGGCTGCCTTGCATGCCCCCGGTTTGACACCCACTTATGTAGCTCTTCTCACACTTGAGGGGATGCCTCAAGAGACATCCATGTGTAGGAATGCAGGACAGACCTGCTGCAAGTAAGGACTGGCTCAGGGGTGGCAGCAGCACCAAGATGCAGGCGGGACCTAGGAGAGGGGCTGGCAACACAGGGTGCCCTTGACTGCTGGGAGAAGTGAAAAATTGTCCTGGCGTGTGTTCACCTCTGTGCAACTTCACTTAAATAGATTAAATCAGAGTCTGAGTCTTGCAGAGTGCCAGGGGTGCAGCAGTCTGTCATGATGACAGTGACAACTGCCTGGTGGTTTTGCATGTCCAGTGCAAGCCCTAGCCCCACCAAAGAGGAGAGCAGCCCAGGGCCTGCTCTGACCTGTGCCAGCTGACAGTGCTGCAGGAGCAGCTCAGGACTGGCTCAGGTTCCCCAGAGGCAGCGGGGAAGTGTCCAGCTATGGTTGTCAGGCAGTCTGGAAGCTCCCTGCAGGCTGAAACTCGGTATAGCCTGTATTCAGGTCCTTTCTGCCTCTTGAATAGCAGAAAAGCATGAATGCCCGTGATGAAAATAGGTTTCATTATGTCGTACTCATGAGCATTGTTAACATCCCCGAGAGTGTTCCCTTCTAGCTGCTTAGAAGCATACATCATTATTTTCATTGAAATAATTGGTTTCAAGGAAATATGTCATAAATCATTGCTATGTATTGTGATTGGAGAGATAGACGACATAATAAAATACCAGAAACTCCAAAATTAAAACTGCCAATTTTGTAATGGGATAAACACAGGTACTATGTAGCATTAGAAATACCACTTTTCCTTTTAAATTTCCATGCTCTTAAATGTGAAGCCAGTGGCCATTGGGCAAATCAAATATATAAATTAAAACTGGACAAAAGAAACTTTCTGTGCTCATATGTAATAGCAATGATAATTGAAAATAGTGATAAATATAGAAGTATGCACATGTTTGAATGTATCACCAACATACATAGATATTTCCTTCCAATTTCTAGCAAGTCTGTGTAAAACATGTAGTGTTTCATTGTTTTTGAGACAAACATTTGGTGAGAATTTCAGTTCTTTGAGTTTATAGACACCACTAGGGAATTCTTCATTTCTGACAGTATTATTTTACGTAACTACTTTTCCTTATTCACAAAAAGGAATTATCCTCCCATTGAAACCACCAGACTTCTGCTAGCCAGCTTCAAAGGAAATAGGATTAGGCTCTAATTTGCGAAGCAGTATTGGAGGATATGTTGTACCAAATCTAAACTATACAGATAATCACAATAACAACAAAAAGCCATTGATTTCAGTAGGCTGATTACCTTCCTGAAGTCAGTGTGGGTTGGGAAATAATCTTAAAAGATTGTAACATGCAAGCAGTAAAAAATTATTCTAAAATTCAGTGCATTTTTAGGATTAATTTTGCCATGAACTTTCAAAACAGCACAACTTATTTGTTATCTGGCATAGAGACACTCAGGATAAAAAAGCCCACTCGCTTAATAGAACTCAGTCAAATATTGAGGGCGCCTCAAAAAATTGACAGCTTCTGTAATGAGCCATGAGTTTCATAGAGGTGATGTTAATTCATTCCATGTATTGAGCTAAATAAAACCAAAACAAAACAAGATTTCAAAGATACTTGCTAAAATACTTAATTTACAGGCTGAGGCCAGGTACTCTCTGTGCAAGGATTATGCATATTGCACCTTAACTTGGTGAGATGGTATCACCTGGACTCAGACGTTTTGCCTTCAGCATTCTCCAGTGTTTGTGAATTGTTTAACAGTGTTGTTACCACCCTTACAGAGATCGGCTTCCAGGGGCTGTTGAAGAGCTGGAATATGTTCCTTGACTGTTCCCTACGGTGTAAGATAGAGGAAAGGGGAGAAATGAGTACTAAAGGGATTCCTGCATGCAATGGACATGTGTCCACTGGATACTAATATGCTGCTCCCTTAGGTTTCAGTCCTCTCTGCTGAGTTCCATAGTCTATAGGTGGAGAAAAACAGCCATTGTTCTTTAAGTCAATTGAGTTGCTTTGACTGCTCATGTTTGATGATCAAGCTAAGTGTAGGTGTATGCATTTGCTAGACCAAGCTAAAATGTTCAGCACTGTCCAGACTGCAAATCTAAAGATGACATGACTTTCAAATCATTGGAAGATACTGGCAGGCAAAACTGGAGGACATTCTCTCAATGGAACTGTCTCTTCTATGTTAAGTACCTGCTGAGAGACAGCTTTTTGGTCTGATGAAGTGAAAGCACGTTAATGTGTTCCACTCAAGGATGGGGATTATCCTTTAGAAAGCAGTGCTGGCAGAGACAGCTGGCATCCATCTGGTTGCTGTGGCAGGTATCTGTATATTATCTGCCCTGGCAGATCACATCCAATCCTTGTAATTGCCTGCTTTATGAAAATCACAGGAGTCAAGAAAGTTCAGGCTTAAGACTGTGATGCTGATTTTCTCTGTAGTGAGCCATATAGAAGAACTTTGCTGTGACAATTAGTGGTCTTAAGGTGTGTCTTGTTTGCATCCCGAGATGTCAGTTCACTATTAAAATAATACTTCAGTCAAGTAATGGTCACTGACAGGGCCCAGATTCAGAGGTTATAACTTCCATCTTAATTCATGTGTCTCCTCTTGTTCTTTGATTGCTGCTAGGACTCTTTAGATATCCATGCAATAGAAAAAATAAAGACTTAAGTGAAATTAAGGCCTCTGATTCTGGATGCCGGACCCATGATAGAGCTTTATGAGCAGTGAAGAAACTGAGGAATACTTGTAATGCCTTTTGGAGAGACTCTGCAACTGAGACTGGGGTTCTTCGTAAGACTATAAGACTTTGAGCAGGAGAGGAGCTGTATGTCCATAAAATATCTTTTAAAATTCCATTTCCAAGCCTCAAGCTTTTGTTTCTATGGCTTTCACTGAGAATTTAGGCAATTAATGTGTTAAAATTTTTACCTGTAATACTGTTCATTTCTTCTGCTTGATATGTTTTATGGGGATATCCATAGCACAGAGGATAGCAGTCACCTGCTCAATTTACATCTCCAGATCTGAAAATTCATTTACACGTGCACGTGTGCCTGTATGCTTATGTCACGTGATTTTATCCATAAGTGTGCTTTTCTACAGTCAACATTTTCTCAAAACTCCCCACTGTTATTACTAAACTGGGGCCCTCAAAACCAGAGAAGTGAGAAGAAACAACCTGAACTGCAGAGGAGACAAAACTGAAATGTAGCAGTTGAGGCTCAGCATCTTTTCTGTTGCACAGCTTCCAGAAGGATTGAGCACACACAATTCCTTCTTCTGTTGCTTTTCAATTTCTCGTTCAGTTTAGATGTTCTTTCAGTAAAACTCTGTGATGGTGTGTTTACTGTGTTACTTTATGTTAATTTTATTAAATATATTAGCAATACAGTCCAAATTACCAGCTCCCTCCCTCTCCCTGCACATGAATCCGTTCAGGATTGAAACTCTCATACAAGTTGCAACACTCTGAGTAGAGAATTGCATTGGGTCATGGTCAGTGGGTTGCACGTTCCAACAATGCAAACTGCAAAAAAAGACATTTAAAACATAACTGAGTCACTCAGCAGCGCACTCCCGTCCTGTCATCACTTCCTTTCTTTGCCTTCAGTTCCGTCCCTTCCACCGTTTCTGGTTTTTTGCCCTTATTTTGAGAGACTGACTGAGGGCATCGCTTTCCACCATCAGCCTGTTAGGCCGTGTGCAGGCAGCCAGATCTGCACCCAGCCCATTTTGCCCACCGCCAGCTCCCACACCGGGAACAGCTGCTCTCGGCATAGCTTATACACACCAGCTCCTCCAAAGCATCACAGGAGTGGTCATCCCCAGCCACCGTCTCTCAATTCCTCCAGCCCCAACTTGCCCAGTGCAACAGTGCAGGCAAGTGAGGTGTCTTCTTGCTGGGTTTTGGTGGTGAAACCACAGGCCCTTATCCTGTAAACACGGGTGGTGTTTGGTGGTGCTTGTGGCGGAAAAGGGTGGAGTTGTGCAGCCACGAGTTGGTTTGGGTTGGTTTGGGGCTGGGAGGCAGCTGGGGCAGAGAGGGGGGAGTGAAATGCAGCCGAGGTGGTGACAGACCAGGCGTCATCCTGCTGGGGGCTGTGCCGGGGAGCTGCGCTCCACAGGGCCTTCACTCCAAGATGTTTGTGTGGGAACATAATGGGGAAGCGTGAACTTTTGCCATTGTGACCCCTTCATCCTGCATGACTCATGGATGAGATGGGGCAGATACATCCCTCCAGGACTCTGGGATTTCCTGCCCAGTCCGATTGAATGGAGATATCACAGCCACTGGGTAGATGCTACAAGGAGAGAGGTATTAGCCTTAGTTGTGGCTTTTGTGTGGCGTTCATTGCACTGACACCTGTGATGAAGAAAACCAAAAGTATGTTTTGCACAAGATTTTTGTTTTGATGTTGAGGTCTGTGGATCTGTGTCTAGATTGTATCACTCTTTTCATGCCGCTATTTGATGCTTAACCTGTCTTCTTGGAAATATAAGGTTAAAGCTGCTCTAACAATATAGGAAGTAAAAAAGACATAGATATAAGTATCTTTTTTTTTTCTTAAATATGCATAATTTTTAGAGTGAAGAAGATTAAGTGCAAGATGTTTTGCTAAGAGTCACGTTGCATGTGACACCAGTGACTTACCAGATGTTCATACCTTTGGATACACCTGAACAAGCCTTTCCCCAAGACTGTCACTGACTGGCAGATATCAGGGATAATGACAGTAAATCCTGCCTAGTTACCAAAAATGGACCCCAAGACATTACCATGTTATGACAGATATACAATCAGACAGAACAGCATTTGTTATATTTGGCTGATAACATGCATCACTTCCCTTGGCAGTGTGGGTATGCGGTTCAAACTGAGTGAGCAAATGGGGACTGTGTGCGACCTGACTCTTTTTGGGAGACAAATCTGTAGGGAATAGATGACAACGTGGCTCTCTATTTCTCTCTTTGCCCACAGGTGCAGCAGGCTGGTTGGTAACCTCCTTGCCCTCCACAGACAAAGGAGAGCAAAGACTGAAGTACGCCTTCTCAAAAGGCAGTGCTTTCCCCTTTTGGAGGTGTTTTAGGGAATAGTGGACAACTCCACACCCCTGCCAGAGGCTCCACGGTAGGGATACAACCTGACATGGAGAAATTATCTCCTCCTCCCCACCTCCCTTTAAATTCCCACTGAAATACTGGAATTCATAGCTGTAAGAGTGGCTGTATTTTTCCTTCACTGATCATTAATTTGTCAAAGTCAAAAAAATACTAAATAAGAAAGTAGATTCAGCACAGAGACTGCCCGTTTCCTTTAGCTTTATTTTGTTTACTTTTCATTTGTCTGCAGCCACTTCCTGGCTTTAGAAAATAGTGTTTTCTATGACTTGTAAGAAAATTAGGTCAAATAATAAAAAAATGTTAATGGCAATATAATAATTTTATGGCAAGTGATTAGAAAGATGTAAACAGAATATTATGGCTTTAGGATGTGTACCAACAATCCAGCATGACTTTCACAGGAAAAAGACATACCCAGAATTCTCAGGCAGCAAACTACAAAGAGCAGTTAAATGGAAAATGAATCTGTTTGTGTATAGATACCCAAGAACCAAATATAATTTTCTATTAGATCTTTTTAAAATCCCATTCTTTATGCCTGTTTGCTAGCAGAGAGGAGTCTTTAAATCAATAGCAAATTGGCGAAATGACAAACTTGATCAAAGCCTCATTATGCATGAAAATTTCATTTTGCTGGCTAGGGAATTGTGAGAGGGAAGGTTTTGTGACTCTCTGTGTTTCCTTTGTGCTTCTCATGCAGCATAAAGGGAATTGCAAATTTCTAAAATCCCCATAGTGGGCATAGGGGAGCAGAGGATGCCAGCTCCTTGTGCATTGTCATCCGAGAGGACAGTGACAGCCCCTCTGACTCCAGCACTGTCCTCATTGCTGGGCCCACAGCAGGGGGAGTGTCAGGCCTGGGGTGGAGGGCTTTAAGGGTGGGAGAATGTGTTTTTGCTATGCTGACAGGTCATTTTCTTTGGAGCTGATGTTAGCTGGTCCATGTGACAGCCACCCCCAGGCTTCTCCAGCCTGCATTGAAACCACAGACAGTCACAGTTCAACAAGCCCAAAAAGACAACACAGATCTTAAGATACAGTCCCAACCCCCCAAGGAGAAGCAAGGCAACACACTGATGCCACCAGATTGCTTGTGTCACTGCAAAGTGCACAACATTTTGGGCAATGTTAGCTGTAGGAAAGACCCAGCCTCCCCAGCAACTCCACAGAGGTTTGAGAAGATGCCTCCATCTCCTCCGTGATCTATGGCCAATCAGAAAATCTGGCCCAGGGCCTAAAAACACTTTTAAACTTGTGTCTCCTTATCTCTCCTAAAGAACTAGAACAGTCTTTCCTGCCTCCCAAGAATTATGCTGAAGTAAATCTTCTTGGATCTGCAGAATGCTTTGCTGACACTAATTGTGTTATAAGAAAGAAACAGATTTATTTTTAATGGAACAGGACAGTTATTTTCAAAGCGCATGTTTGAAGGTCTGTTACTAAGATGAAAAAAGTACTCAAATTTAATAAGAGGAGCAACATGACCTCTGCATACTTACCATTGCTTTAGCAAGACCAAATCCTTCTCACTTTACCTCAGCTTGTACTAATCTCCATGAGGGCTGCACACACAGGAGCCTTTGCCAGCACTGGAGCTTATGAAGATGACACCAGTTACACTGCCTAGAATAAATCAGATGCTGCTGCAAAACAGCTGGAAATTACTAATCTTCTCCCTTCATATGCATCCCCCCTCATCGTGATACTGTCTGACGTCTTCCGTCTCATCCGTCTGTTCCCTTCCCTCGGTCCCCAGCCTACTCTCACTTGTTGGGACAGATGCAGCAGGCTAGTTGAGGACATTTCCTCCCTTAGGACCTAGACATGAAGCTCAATAACTTTGCTCCATCAGGGTTTTCATCACCTTTCTGCCCTGGCTTGATAAAAAAGAAGAGTTTCACCTTTCATCCCTGTGTACCAGCTGGCACCAACAAGTATGCCTGGGGTATTCCAAGGAGATGAAGGGGTGTCACTGCCCAGCTCTCACTGGTTTTGCACCGAGTGGCACACATCCTCTGCTCTATGTCACTGCGGTGTGAGTTCTTGAATCTGCTTGATTCCTGCCAGTGGTAGTAGCAGAGAAAAAGGAAAATTAGAGCTGGATCATCAAAAAAAGCAAGCGTGGTGTGGGGCACATTCATTTTTAAATGAGTGAATTCTCCCAGGACACCACCTCTCCTCCAGTTTTCAGCTCCATTGGAAATATGTAGATCAAATGTCCAACGGAGGGAAATGAATTGGCTGAGGTTGTAACTTTACACACACATTCTGTGGAAAAATACAATAGCTAGATTTCTAAGATTTCAACCTGATCATTGCAATGATGATACTCAAATGAGAAAAGAGAAAGGAAGAAAGGTGCTTCTTGCCGCAGCTTTATCTAATGTGATCTCTGGTTACTGCTGATGAAAGAGAAGAAACATGCTTTGCTTTAGAAAGCGAAGCAGACCCTTTCTGTAGCACCACCAAGTGGTTGAGCATCACTGGAAAAAACCTGTCTGCAAAACCAGCCTCAGCAGTGCCTCACAACAACATTTTCCAACTACTTTACAGTCTTGTAAGTGGTAAATATGATTTTTGGTCTGTAAACCTGGATGTAAATGGGGATTGACTTCGCTGAAGCTGGCCAGAGTGTGGGTGAAGACAGTATTAGATATGTTGCACTCAAAGCCGTCTGGAGAAGACTGACAAAACCTTAATGCTTATCTGGTTTTTGTGTGGGTGAGCAGATGTCTTGAGCTGTGAAAACCAGGACTGGGATGTATTAGGAGTGCTACAGGCACAGAGTGAGAGACAGGTCTCTCTTTGACAGTTTTTTCACTGGGAAATGGTATCAGGAATCAGTGGTAGGCAAGATCATGTGATGCCTTTTTTAGCAGAATTTACTTTTCTTCTCCTGAAAAAAAAAAAAATCTGTATGCATTTATAAATCAGATTTGAACTGCTATGAAAGGTGTATGATCATAAATAAAGATGGGGGCTGATTCCTGGTGCCACGAAAGACTCCAGGTGTAAAATTGCCCTTTGCCAGAGATAAGTGATCAGTGAAACTCTTTCATATGACATAAGCTGTTGCTGCTTTACCTTCGGGGTTGCTACTCAAGGAGGGTTCCTTTGCCTTGAGTCTTCTTATGATGGAGAGAGGCCTGTAACAGCTTGGTTGCTCAAGCGCACCTCCACTACAAAGAGACTTCCAGGCAAAGGGATTGCCTGGGATGTCCCTTGTAAAACCTGGCTCCCGACGCGGTCCTCAGGAGCAAAGAAGCATCTGCCTTAGGAGCCCAAGCCACTGGCATTGTCCTGGTCACAGGTTTTTTTTGAACCCACAAATCTGACCCGTGGAAAGGCTAAAAGTACGGCTCCTGGGACCAGACTGTCAGGCTGCATCTGTGTAAAATGGATTTAAGCAGGTTTGAATGCAGGAGCAAAACCTTTGTGTCTGTGGTGATTAGCCCTTAGAAAGGCACATGGTGTAATTCTCCTCTCAGCTATCATGTCCTCCTTTAATTGCTGCATTCGTCAGTTGTAGGCATCATTAGGTCTCAGCCGATGATCCCCGCTCATTTTCTGGCCAAGAAGCAGGACACTGAGGCTTGTGTTCATCGCTGACCTTTTGCAGTGCCGCAGCAACATTAGCTCCCTTCTACCTCCAGGAATGGCAGGGACCAAAGGTATCTGCCCTTCACGGGGGCTGCCCAAGTGAAAAGAGCCCCAGGAGGAATAAAAGGCCACCTTCTTCTGTACCAGCTAATGCTTCTGTAATTAAAAAAGCAGGTGCTCGGTGGCCATTCTGTTTGCCTGCCTGCAAACTTGCAACACAGCCAGAGAGGCCTGAGGTGCCGCTGTTTGGAAAAGCAGCAGAAGGACTCAGCATTCCCAGTGCCAGAGATATGTTTTCAAAAATACATTTCTTAGCATGACAGGCAGAGATGAAAGGGACCTGAGGTGAAGCTTTGCACAGCTCCATTTCAAAAACAGCAGCTGCCAGTGGTATGGTTGTTGGACTCATCCTCCAGTATGATACAGCAGACAAATAATGGGAATATTTTTATTTGAAGAGAAGCACCAGCAGACCAGGACCCATCATAAGCAGGCTTGTGAGAACTCAGTGTGGTTTTCAGAGAACGTGATTATGCATGGCTGCCAGTGTTCGGGAGCAGTGGCTATTCAGCACTCCTGAAAAGAAGGCTAGATTGGTCCTGAGGGAACATAGATAAATTGAGGCAAAACACATGTTAGAGTCTAATTTCTGAGGGATTATTATAACCATTAATAATTTTTTGCATTTGTGCAGGTGTGTCCATGGTATACCAAACAACAGCATGCATATATGAATATATATAAACAATAATATCTACATACCTGTCTGTATGTACATATGCAAGCTCACATTGCTTGAACAGCTATAGTGGGGATCCTGTCAACACTAGTCATCAATATTAAAAGTCCTTTTATGTTTATCTTGATGCTTGAAGATCTAAAAGTCAAAATTCACAAGGAGTTGAAATATTGTTCCCATATAACTTTAAAAATATAATCACAGCAGAGCACAGCACTACGTTCAAGCTGAAGTCAAGCTGCCTGTTTTAGTACAAAGCTGGACACCCCATTGTAGCTCTGGCCATCTGCATGCGCATTATACTTAAAATGGAAAAAGGCCTCTGGGGAAAATGAACCAAATTCACTGTGTGTACAAGCAGGCATGATCCTTTGAGGTCTGTGGAATGCATTTGTTTACACCAGTAATGGATTTAGTCCAGAGACTGTTGTTCTTTATGAGACCTCACTTTTCTTTGTTTTTATGCCAGTGTAATTCCACTTTGCTAGGAATAATACTAATTTATATAAGTAGTGAAAATTTTTATTTTTGCTTTCCAGCACAGATGGTGGATGACAACTTTCATAGCCTGTTTCCTTTCCTAACCTACTGTACTTTTTCTGCAGGTGCTGTTCCTCTGATTTTTTACATGTTCTTCAGATTTGCATAGTCTCAAACAGCAGGTAACCAGGTGGTCAGTGCCCACATCCAGTACCTGCTCCTTAGAGTGAATGTTTTTCCCCAGTCCATGTCCCATTCCTGTTGCTAATGATTGCCATGTTGCCTTCACCAGCATTTCCCTCCTGCCGCTGTCGCAGCCACCACCATTCCAGCCAGGAAGGGCTGCCCCCCACAGAAGTTCATTAATGCTGCTTGTTAATTGCCTGAAGACTGGAGACAGAGGGGTCCTGTTTCATGAGCGTGAGGCATCCCTTCTCTTCCTTGTGGGTTGTCTGGATAACCTGATTTTCCCTGGAGAAACAGCTTGCGGTTAATAACATGGGCCATGTCAATAAAACTGGGTACAAAATGGTAGAGTGCAGGTAGCAGGCTGCATTGTAGAGCATCAGAGCCAAAGTAAAGGGCTTAATATTTAGCAGTCAGGAGTGTAGACCAGAATGAAGATAATCTGAACTCTGTACGATGCAGTTAGCAAAAACACACATCTAGCCCTGCCTCTTTTACTGTCAGACTTTGTGTCTCTGGACTTAACTTTGCACTGAGTGCCACCAAAAGCAATTCCCTTTTTAAAAGTTGTTAAAAAGGGCAAAACAGGTGAACAGATCTGCACTGTTGACTTTATATAGGCTACTTAAAAGAGACCAAGGCAGAAAAGGCTACCTAAGCATCACACCGAGGGTGTGGTAGGAGAGGTTAAAGTACGAGCTGCCTTTCCTAAAAGCCTGTCCTCTCACCAACTGATGTAATTTCCCCTGATAGCTTGAGCATTAGCCCTCTCCTCGGTTTAAAAAATGAGTCCCTGAGGAGCCTAAATTAAAGATGTCGGTACAAAAGTACAGGGCCTGACCTCTCGCAGCTGCACCGGGGCTAATACTGATTCATTGTGCTGCTCCATGTTGCAGTCCAAGGGCAGAACAAGGGGCAGGGGAGGGCTACGGAGGCATTTCAGGCTCCTGGTTAGCTCATTCATAGACACCTGGTGTCCCGCCTCCTCCTCACGCTTCGGTGCATCCCACCCCTATTGTATAGAAAATCCACTCCTTTAGAGATCTGAGCTGCTTGGGCTGGACAAAGACCAAAATTAAATCCGCAGCTGCCCAGGAAGAGGCTTTCTCTGTCAGGGGTTATTATCGAGGATATCTGATGAGAGAGCAGAGCGGGGAACTCCCCTTGCCTCTGTCAGTTCCAGTTACAGGTTTGGATGGATGCGTTCACACGTTTTTCTTGCTTCACGTAAACAACACGGGCCCCTCTGTAGCTGGTGTGGACTGTCATGCCTCCACTGACCCAGTTTCGCTCCAGAGCTTTATGAGAGGTATGTGACCTGCTGCACTCACCACGTTTGGCTGGACAGCGCTCCGCTTGCTGCGTGCAGGAAACACTCAGTGTCATGGGGCAGTGAGGCCAAAATACCCTCATGGCAGCTCCTTCACCCTCAGTGAAGTTGCATCAAGGGTAAATTTGAATCGACAAAGGCCAGCTCTTATTCCCAGTTACCCTAGACAGAACCTGGAATTGCACCATTAGTGCCCAGGGAGTTATTTGGGATCTACAAGGGCACAAGCATGAGCAGAATCTGGCACTGAGTTTAAAGGAGCAAAACAAATAGAGGTCTATGTCAAACAGGAAGAGCAGCAGGTGGCACATATAGGCTATACAGTCCCAAGTTTTGAAAGGAAAAGAAACATAAAGTTAATAGAAAGCCTTTGTGGTTACTAAATATGTTTTATTCTTGAATCCCCTGTAGAACTGATCAGTCCCACAGCTTATAAAAATAGATGCAACAGGTGTTAGTTTGAAGACTTCTGTGCTTCATGTTAAGGGCACTCATGAAAAGTTTATGGTCAGTGAAACCTGGAGGAGAAATCAGGATTACTGTGGAAAAAATTCTTCCCTGCTACACTAGAGAACATCTGGAGCCATTGACCAGAGGAATTTAAATCTACATCTCAAAAGCTTTGCATATCTGATCACCATTCCTGCTAGCTCTGTCTAAATAGCCTCATGCTGGCAGCCTGACCTATTTAGTTGGTGGCTGCTCCTTCTGTTCTCTGCATGTCATTTGCTTCTGTTCTCTATGTCTCATTTCTTTCAGGGTAATGAGGATGAGTGTTGTTATCTGATTTTCTCTTGATTTCCTTCTTTAATTTGATGTGTTTCCTGTGTTTCCTTTGGGCACATCAACCTAAATTGCAGCCCTTTAAGACAACCGAAGACAAGTCGCTGCTTAGGGACTGACTAGCCAGGCTGCAGCATGAGAGTGTGAACATTATGCAAAGAACAAGATATGGAGCTGAGAGTGGGATTTCACAGCTGCTGTGAGGAATTGGATGGCTGAATCCCATTAGGGTTGCAGTGAGGTTTGGCAACCTTGCTCTTCCTGGCCGCCTTTGAAGAAGGCTCAGCAGAAAGCTGAAGCCTGAATCTTGCATGAAGCAAGAGACAAGGTTACTCCCACGGGAGTGAGTACTGCTCATGGCTATTGCAGTAGCTGAGCTGGATGCTGTGGAAGGATACCCAGGGACAACTCTCATTATCTTATATAAGGACATAAAGGAATATAGGGAAAAGAGGAGAATTTCAGGCATTGTCAGAAGATACTATCAAAGTGTTGAAGATCTGTCCAAATCTGTACAGGCAAATTAGCTAGAAAGATAACTGTACTTGAGGAGGCTTGTACATGTTTATACAGAAAGCTTGGTCAGCAGAAGCTGGCTTCCCTATGTATTGCTAGGGCAGCAAACAGGAAATTCTGCCCCACTTGGAGAACACTATGGCATTTGGGAAGCAAAAGGCAGTTAATCAACGTGTTTAGCCCAAAGACAGGCACTGCCAGACCTGTTCTACCCAACATCTTCAGCAATAGTTCTTGACTTGCTATGGAATTGTTTTACCTTAAAGTACATTTACACTGTCAGAGTGATGAGAGAGGACTCTGATGTCAACAAAATAAGCTGCAGAATTAGGGGCTTCAGCAATACACCTTGTGCTAGTTTTCCTTTGCCACCTGCTGCAAAGGCAGTGCAGGAGGGTGAGCAGGCAGCGGTGAAGCTCTGCACCCTGCTGTTCCCAAGTGCCCTGGCAAGGTGTCCCACACAGCTGCTTACTCACAGACATTTAACATCCTTACACAACAACAGCATCGTAACAATGTGCTGTTTTCTTCTTGTTTGTAAGTATGCAGGAGTTGCTCTGGTAAGTAAAAACCCTGCTTTAAAATGGTTTCATTTAGACTTTGAAAAGAGTAAGTGGAGTTGAACTGCCTTGAAATACAGCATTTTTTTTTTGCCAAATGCGTCTACTGAGAGGAGCAGGAGAAGGCAGGGCATGAACAAACAGACCCCAAAGATCCCTACCAAGGGTTATTATAAGGCAGAGCAATATTAAGATTCTCCACAAGACCAAAACTCATGTTAAAGAAAACAGTTGTTTTAAAAAAACTTACTGATAGAACATACATTAGAGATCTGCCAAAACACCAAACCTTTTCCTTGATAACTGGGCAGGAGACTCAAAAATACAGCCAGACAGAGGTTTCATTGTCAGAAATGTGCAAATAAGATCAAAATGTACAAGAATTTCAGCTACGCGTAAAATGTTGCTGTTATTTTTGAAAGCAGGTTAATTGGTGGTCTTGAGCCTTTCACTGTACTTAGGATCTTTCCCCAGAGGGAATTTTCTTTAACTGCAAGGACTCACTCTACCACATGTACTGGAAATAATGTGAGAAAAGGATTTCTTCCAGCAGTAAAAGCATTTCAGAAAGCACATTGATGAGGAATGTCTGGGATTTAAATACAGGGAAACCCGGAGCTGACAGCCTGGAACAGAGGGAGATGTAACAAGGCAACTTAAAAAAAAAAAAAGGAAAGGAAAAAAAAGAAGAGTTAATTACAAACATGTGTAAAGCATAAGGCAAGAAAAAGAAAACAGAGAAAGAATGGCAAGGATCCCGTGGCAAAGTGACCGGTGGTGAGCTGTCATGCCCAAAGCCACAGGATGAGGCCCACAGCATTTATTACTCACTGGAAGTAATTTTTCAAGTCAAGGAGCAATACTTCTCCAACATAAATGAAAAATTCCAGTCAGCAGAGGGTAACTGAAGCCCTCTTAAAACAAAAGTATCATTGAAGAGAGACTAATAAATCACCCAGTGACTAGATTTTTCATTTGTAGTGAAGAACTCCTCTCTCAGACCTGGTCCCTGTGTCAAGCCCATCCCTGTGGTATTAACAAAGCACTTCAGGATGTGTTTATCTTTACTCAGTACAAACTTGAGAGAGACCTAAGCACTTTGAATTGGGACTCAGCACTTTGGCTAGGAGTTTTGACTCGCTGCTGGGAGACTTAGCTGCTAGCCTGAGCCCTCAAGCCTCTCATTGCCTGTATAAACCCATAGTAATTCCCTGCTTCTGCTTTCTGGATGCAGACTGGGAGAAAGGGAAAGAGCTCCTCTGGGTTCCTCTGCCCAAATCTATAGTTAACCCCACTCCCAAGCACAGGCTTTTGCTCAAATGCTTTAGGTATAAAGGAAGTTTGGGCTCACACTCAAGGTACAGTGTAGCTGCACCCTCCGAAACTCTCTTCCCTTTTGCAGGCAGCAGTACTGAGGTGAGCAGGATTCACCTGGTGATGGACATTTCCATGTTGTGCTCTTGATTCCTTTTTGCAGGAATCAAGTGCTGATCTCTAGACTCAGCCATCATCCCAATACAAATTTATCTCCAGGTTTTGTCCAGGAAATATTGAAATCAGGGCTGCCTCTAAATAGTTCAGGCAAAAATGCAAACACTGAACTTCATTTGCTACAGTTCACCTTTTCTGAGTTCTCTTTTGCCAGTGCAAGAAAGCACACCTAGTCCTGAATGTGGGTTGTGCTGTGAAGTCTGAAGAACTTAGATTTATTTCATTGCTCTTCAGGAGGAGGAGAACTTTTTATTAAGGTTACATGAAAAAAATTGAAATGAACAATAAAAAGCACTCCAAAAACTCTTTTTAATAAATGGGCTTCTTTTTATAGTTCAAATACTTTCACAAACAAGGATTTAGCTCTGTGCACCCATTTGAAACAGAAGCTCTGTTGCTGAATTAATTTTATAGGTAAAGTAGTAAATTATACCAGTTCTAATGAATGTGAAATATTAAACCTAAGGAAACTGAAGAGCTTTGTGAAGGCAAGTGAAAGCAAGTCAGGATCTGAACAAAGGACAAAGTAGTAGGGCTCTTGGATAGATTCGGCCTTTACTGCAGCTGTTTGAGGTTTGGGGCAGACCGGGCTTATGAGCCACGATAAGCAAAGAATCAGCACGTGTGCTGCAAGGGGCAGGTCCCTAAGATGTCATGTGAGACACATAATTCTCTGCCAAAAGTCATTGCAGATCATCCACGACAACAGCAAGATTACATGTGAGTAGTGATCCCCTGAACCAGATGAGAATGCAACCCCTCACCCTACCCTTGGCAGTTCCTCTGGACTTTGGTGAAAATATACTAATTCTAGGCAGTTCAAATATGTGATTTCTGTCTTGCATTTATGGAGCTACCAGCACTCCTGGAACACTTTGTTGCAATGCCTAAAGTCCTTGATCTTACTCCTTGACATGAACCAGAAGCTATTTTTATAGGTTATATTTGACAAATAACACCACTATCTATTGCAAACTTCATTATAAGTATTCTTTACCCATACTAAAAGAATGGAGAGAAGAAATAGAAGATTCTTTGCCTTGGGAAGGTTTATAAACTAATACAGCTCCCCAAACACTGGAAAATATATCATGGGGCTGGAGGCTGGAAAGCAGGAGGTATCTATTCTATTTGGTACTTCTTCACCTTCCCCTCTCCCTATCCCCCCCACACACTACTCCAATGACCATGGAAATCAAGAGGAGGATCTATCTGTGTCCATAGGCCTTGGATCATATCACATGAAAGATGTGATTCTACAAGAGACAGGAGAGGATGCAGAAACACCTGAAAGTGAACATTATAAAAATGTCAGAGGTGCCGTGGTTGCCACCAGCCACGTGGGCTGGTGGCTGTCTCTGCTGTGTGCCTCACTGCTTTAGCACATCTCATCTCTGTCCTTCTCTGTTCTTTGGCTGATCAGCTCCTTTGGGCAGGGGGTCTGGTGTCTGTATGGTGGATGGAAGGAGCGATGACACAAAGGACAACTGTAGCCTGCACCTTAATTTCCTGCAGCTCTACAGCTAAGTTTTTCCCCATGTTGTTACTGGATAACCCAAATGTGCTTGTGTGACAATACACTCTGAAAGGTCTACAATGTCTCCCAGCCTTAATCAAAGGAGGTTCTTCTGAACCCAAAGGAGGCCATGAGGAGTCACCCTGCTGTCTCTACAGCTGCTGTGGCTTTAAAACCACAGGGATTTAGGGAGGAGGTACAGGGCTTTTTCCAATAGTGTCCCCAAACTGCTGTCACTGGGAGGCTGTGACATTCTTTTGGGATGCTGTAATGCAGTTTGATCACTGAATGCATTCAGCTACAGAGGTATTTTGCATGGCTCTAAGAGGTTATTATCACCTCAGTTAATTATATGTAAGGATTCAGACTCTGGCAAACCTTAATTATCCTTCTAACAATCTCAAGGTCACAGAAGATTAGTAGGGCTATTTTTAGCAATACAAATATCTCCTTTCTGAATGGAAAAGCTGTTCTTCTTCTTGCATATCTTATTTTTAAATGCTAAAAACATTAGCCGGAGCCGAGAGGTTTTTCCCCCCTTTCAGAAACCACCCTAAGAATGTGGAATCCTCAGTGGGTATGCTAAGACCAATACCATCTTCAGATGTGAATGTATGATGTTAGAAATCTGGTATGGGGATGAGGCAAAAATTATCAGAATGGGGTGCTTGAAGCCCACATTTAATCCTAAAAAATATGCCCTTGGGAGAGTGCTTTGGTGCCCAAAGCATTCCAGTGGAGAGGTGCCTACATAAATCTTCTCATCCAGCACCTGTTTGAACCTCTGGGCACTGGTGTTATACGCATGATGTAGGAATAACAGCAACTTCATTCACTCAGGGCACACATTCAGATCAATCAATATCCCTTTTGTTTCTAGCTCTGAGGGCTGTGATGGGATCTCTGAAGGCATCAGCTGAACATGTACCAGGTAGATGCTCTGCCTGAAACTTCGGGCAGCTGGAAACAACAGCATGGAGAAGGCTGTCCCTCAGTGAAGAGCCTAATGGTGAGCTTTGGGCTATCTACATTGTTAATCTTTTGAACAGAAACAGCTAATAAACACGCCCTGAGGCCCAGCCTGCTTCCCCAACACCACAAACCATCTTTGTTTAATCCATAAACCATGTAAGCCAGTACTACCTCCTCTGATAATGTTCTTACACTGCTGTGTCCAGACCCTGAGACGGGATCTTGAAAAAGGAAAGCCTTGTGCAGGATGGGAAGATTTGTTAGCTATTAGGTATTCTGGTAAGCAACTCTGATAAACTCAGGGGAAAGGAGAGGACTTTTTGAACTTGATGTGTTGGAAATTATTGTTGGGTGTATTACACATTTTCAATGTGGCTTTGGGTGAAGTGCTTTGACCTTGATTTTGTACCAGGAAAGAAAAGGGGAGTGTAGCTACCGACTTGAGTGGGATCTGGATCAGGATCCTTGTCACTCTGTATAAGTTTCCCATCTGGGTGGAAATTTTCTTTTGACCATATTGTTTCAATTTACAGACTTTGCGCACTCAGCAGAGGTTGTCCAAGAAAAGCTTCCCAGGCTGAGCAGACTAGAGGTAGTCTGCTGCCTTTCCCAGGCCCCTGGCTCACAGGCACACCACCTTGCAGGTTGGATCTCACTCCATTGGAAGAGCATTGTGAGTTTCCAGGGCAGGGAACTACTTGTCAGTAAGGGTTTTTTGGCCTGATTGACACCAAAGTGTGAACTATTCAAACACACTCTGGGAACTGCAAAGTTTTGGTTTTACCTGCCACTGACAAGGATGTCAGTCTCTGTGTTTAGATCATGTCACTTGCAGTGCTCTCTCTAAACAAGTAGCTCTTCAGAAGCCGTCATCTTAAGGCTTGGTTTTGCTTGTGACTTCAAATTTTTACTTGTAAATCTGTTAAAATCTAAGCATAATCTTCTGTATCCCCCTGCTAAGTATATACAGTTGAGAAGTTTGGTGAAAAGGGAGAAACAAGGGAAAAAGAAAAAATTATCAGAACTTTGAAAGTCAGAGCAATAAAAAAATTCAAAAGTTTTAAGGTAACCCTGATTCTTTCTCCACTTGTTATGTTTTCCATCCTTACTCATAACTCTAGGATTCCATCCGAACCTAAGCAGTATCGACAGGAAAGGATTATCCACTGGAATTTGACATATTTACATCTAGAGAGTGCCAAAGGAAAGTCTTTCTGAGTGGAACAAAGCCACCCTTATTTGAACTAGCTTCTTCCTCTAGAATTGCGAATGAACACCAGGGTGAGGCACAGGAGTTAATTGTGTAATATGTGTTTCCTCAAAACTATTTTTTTTTTCTAAACAGGATATGCAGTAAAATGAGAAATTGGTTCCTTGGCTTTTATTCCTCTCACAGTGAAACTGGAATAACTTGAGAAAAGGTATGTCCACTTGATGCTAAGCACAGCATCTACTAGCATCATCTTGGAAAATATTTTGAGATGTACTATTTGCAAATCTGTGGCAGCCAAGGGAACACCTGCTCCATAAGCAAAAAAAAAGCAGAGTTCAGGGATCTCTTTGTCTGAGGTCTAGCAAGCTACAACTGTGATGCTGTATTAACTCTGAATAGCTCTGGGGTTTAGTATTTGCATTATAAATGCAGGAATTATCGAGCTCTGCTCACATAAAGAGATTTCCAAGTTCTTTCACTTTCCGAGTGCCTGAGCAAGCATTGACTCTGGAGAAATTACATTATATTGGGAGCTTGCAATGGATTGTATACTCTGGAGAGACTCTGGAGAGGTTTTGCTATGTGAGCAAGCAGAAAATACACTTCTTGCTTTGGTGTCCAAGGCAGAATTGCCCTTTGAGCATCCCTGGTCAGTGTTAGACTAAGTGGGTTCTTGCCAAAGGAATCACTTTTTTTGCTGTTTGACCTCATGCCAGGATTTACAAATAGGTGTTCAAAAAGTCCTGAGTGTAAATATTCTGAACCAGCATCTCTGACGTTGGCGAATATCTGCTCTTGGCTGGCAGAGGATGACAATGACTAAAATGCGTGCAGGAAGGCCAGGGTGGCAGTAATGTACGAGAGCTCAGAGGAGCCACAGGGATTAGCATCTCACAGTGCTAAGTGTCACATAGAGCTGATATTAACCCAAAAGAGCCACAGCTTCTCCCTCCATAAACACGTATAAACCAAGCAGGGGATGACACGACAAATGGGCCAGGGACGGTATTAGCTAAATGGCAAAACTTGGCAGATTAAGTGGCAGTTGCTTGTAGAATCAGCCCCGCAGTGGATGAAGGACTTTTCGGGGCGGTGGTAGCACAGGAGAGCATTAACCAGGGCACACGGGCCGGTGCCACGGCGGGACCTGGGAAGGGGAGGCGGGGGCACCTGGCGCCTGGGCTTTACCAGCTGGGTGCGCCAGGCTGGGCATGTTCCCGGCGCCTGCCCCGGGAGGGAATTCCAGCGGCCCGGACGGACGGACGGACGGACGGACGGACGGACGGACGGACGGACGGNGGGTTCGATCTTCCCTTCATTCCTCCTTCCCCTCCCGTCCTCCTTCCCCTTGTCGATGTCTAAACAGGCCCGTTTGTTCAGTCTCTTCACGTGGCACATCTCACCTCTCATCATCGCCACCGTTCTCTTGGAGAGTCACTCCAGCCCAGCCACTCCTTTCCTGCAGTGCTCCAAACTGGACAGAGAGCACCCTTGGCAGTGCCCAGCCGAGCAGAAGGGCCACACTGGGTGTTTTTTGGCTGCTTTGGTGTTTGTACATCTCAGACAGACATTTTTCCTGTAGTCATTTCACTTCTCTGAAGCTTTGTTTACAGTACCAGCTGAGCTATGTCAAAAAAGGTAGTAAAAACACTAAATCACTAACCCATGCTTTAATGAAACTTTCAACACACACATTTAGACCACCAGATGCCCTTCTCGGTAATTTAGCTCGAGGCAGTGGTTGAATTCCCACTGGGAGAAGTCTCTGCAGCAACCCAAGATTTATCTCCATCACATTTACCAGCACAGCTCTTTGGGCACTACTTTTAAGAGTGATCAAGTCCACAGTGCCTCAGTGTAATGGTTTTTCCACTTAGGAGAGCTGAAAATGAAGGCAAGTGTTAATGAACGGGCCCGATCAATACCTCATCAATCAGGCAATTTATGTAACAGCATGTTACTGATGAACTACCAGTAGTATAAAGGAACACTGGCAACACAGTCTGTCTTGCTTAAGACCTTCTCCATTGCTTTATTACGTTGAAGAATGACAGTGAAGACCAGCATTAGGTCTGTATGTGCTCTGTGCACATTTATGAGGAAATTAGAAAATGTTTGTATTGGATGAAAATCTCAAACCAGACGTAAAAGCTGAGCCACCAGCCTGCCAAGGAATCTTTGTCTCTGTGCCTGCCTCCAGACATGTTATTATTTACAGAGAATTATTATTCTCATTTAGTGAAATAAATAATTTCAATGGCTTGCCATAAAAATTCAGTTACTAGAAGTGCAATTAGTAATTCTTCGTTTAATCTTTGAAATCAAATACAATCCAGCTGCTCTACTGGCTTTACAGCCTAAATTCCAGCATCACACAGCTACTATAGTCACTGCGTGCTGTCAGCCAACTTGCTGCCAACATGTTACATCAAATATCCTTAGGTAGAAGGGCTTGGGTGCTCACCTGCTTTGTCAAGCACACGTAGTTTAATTAAAGAGTTATTACCTATTTCTGTGACTTTAGCCTCAAGAATTGCCAGGATATGACGATGTCTATACTCCTGAAATTACCCTTTCCCAAACTTTTGAAAGGCAGATATCCATCATGAGAATGGTATCAGCTGATGGTCCAGCGTTCCAAGCTAAGCAAAAGGAGCAACCACTGTGGAAGTATTACACAGGTTCTTTATGCACATTATTTCTGTTCTACAAGCTTTGGGCATTGAGGAAGTCTTACTGAGGCCTTGCTGGCAGTGTCGGGCACAGAACTCATTCATGGCACAGATCAAGTATTTCACACCTCACGGTCTGAGCCCACTGTTCAACAGCAACACCTTGATGTGACTCAAACCCTGCTTCCAAGAGTTGGCTTGGAACCACAGCAGGCAAGAGTGCCTCCAACATTCCCCCATGGAAGCTGCGAACAAGTACAGGGTTGCAGCACATCTGGTGCTTCCCCAAGCCTTTCCCTGTACGCCACTGGAAGCACCCCGGGAAACACAACAATAAGCAAGCGGCAATCAAAAAAAAGGTGCAAAGAATATTCCAAATGTTTATTATGTATTAAAAATACTGCAGATAAGCCATACAGTTCATTTCACAGTAACCTAAACAACATTGTTTAAGAACTTGAGAAGTCAACAAAGAACAGTGCAGTTCCAACAGTGACAACAGTTACCTTAATGCCATGGCTCCCTCTTTCTTTGTCAGCAATTCTTTCTCGTTTACAGCGGGAACAACACTGGATATGGTTCAATCTTATTTACCTAGGAGAACTCCTTTTCACCTGTGCTGTTCCCATGTCTGGGAGATGCTATTTCT
Organism: Oriolus oriolus; assembly: GCA_013400235.1. Taxonomy (NCBI): domain Eukaryota; kingdom Metazoa; phylum Chordata; class Aves; order Passeriformes; family Corvidae; genus Oriolus; species Oriolus oriolus. Next base: position 226,213 of record VXBT01004380.1, read on the forward strand.
AGGAATTTTTCATCTAACACAGTCAAGGGTCTGTCTGGTCCAGGCTGAGGTGGGCATGATGCCCATGGCCTATTTCCAAGGTATCCATGTGCAGACTTCTTTACCAATTATTTGGATAAAGTTCAAAGGTAAACTTGAAAAGGAGGGATATTAAAAATCCTTTCCAAAAAGACAGAAAACCAAAGAAGCTCCACGAGAAAGTGGCTTTTAAAAGACCATCTACAGAATCATGACACTTTTTCCTCACTCTCCTAGAGTGGGTCTCTTAGAAGGATCCTTTGCTACCAATGCCCCAGCCAGACACCTGGTGACAAAAACAGGACAAGAATCAGGCACCAAGTCCTGAATACATAACAAGAGTTCAGGTCACTGTCAACTGTGTGAAAACTTGGAAATGTATACGCCATAGAAGCAATTCTGCTGATTTCATGGTGATTTTCTCTCTTGTGTGTTTTGGAGTATATTATTGCTGTTCTTAGCATGCTTGTTATATATGGAACACAACAGGTGCATTTTTGGTCCTTCTCTTTCCTCAAATTTGTGATAATTTTTACAGAAAAATCCCATATCAAAGACCAAATTAGAGCTTTCCAAGAAAGACACAGCCTAATCACATAAACAATCTAAAAGTATGACAAAAATACTACTGTACCCTCTTGAAATTAATCCCGTCCTTCAGATGTCCCTTCCAAGCACTGATCTTCTGCACCAGCAGCTGAAGATGCTGGCAAAGAAGCCTGTGATCACAGAGTGAATCACTCCAGCCACATGGTGGAACACCTCTTAGGCTTTAGCCCCAGGCAGGGCCACTTACTTGTTAGTTCCATGGTACAGACTAAGGTCTCACAGAAATACACTACAGCTCAGCTGACCCTTGGTGAACTGACCACATGTCTGAGTCCTGAACTGCAGAAACAGATGAGGTGCTCCCCACCTGCTCCACTCTTAAGTCCACCACAGTAAACAGTTTAAGATAAGGGGTGTAGTTTTGCTCATTTGTTTCTTAAACCAAAACATACCAGTAAAATCCTCCGTGAGTGCAGCAGTATGCTTTGGGTACCGGAACAGCTGTAGCCCTTCTGCGTTGGATATCTAGTGTCAGTGTGAAACACCTTCATGCCATTAAATATGTGCCCGTGCTAACAAGGCGGTAGTGCCTTAGTTACACCACTACACTTACAGTGGTACAACTTCATAGAGAAGATGAGCCCTTAAGAAACTCAACCCCCAACTAAACTCATGTTTTCTTAAAACAAAATTTAGGGGAGAGAAAAAACCAAACAACGAAAACTCCAAAAACACTACACAGAAAAGAAATAAAGGAAATAAGCAGAACTGGCTCTATTATTTAAGTATTCTTATTCTCTTTGGAGGTATCAAATTGCTTTTAAAAAGAGTAAAAAACAGGGCATACAAAAGCTATTCTCCTTAACCCATTATTTGCCCAAGGAGCACCGCTGCCTAAACGTTTTCATGTATTTTTTCTACTTTCACGAACAACCTTTCCAGATCATTCCTCAGGTCATCTATTGAGCTCTTCACAGACTCCAAGTTGTTCTCATTATTTTCAATTTTCACTGAATAGGCGACTAAACTATCCACTGCAGTTCTTATCATTTTCAAATCAGAATCAACCTGGCTAACAGAAGATCTCAGTTCATCTACAGAGCCTTCCATAGAAGAAAATTTTTCAAGGTAGCCTTGAGAATGTGCTTGACCTGCCTGAAGATTTCCTTGATCCAACAAAGTACTAATTTGCTTCTGGACATCCTGGAGAGCACCAGAGGATGGCAAGTCACTGATGCTTCTCCTTAAGTTGTCCAGGTCGTTGTACAGCGAAGTCTGTGCTTCACCAAGATTTTTCAGAACATCTGTGACTGAAGTTACGTCTGTATTTGAGAGTCCCTGAAGAGTGGTAATGCTTTGTTCTAGGGTACTGAGCTTATTCTCATACTCTGCCTCCTTAGAAAGGAAAGATTCCAACTTTTCACTGTTTTGAGCAGCAACAGATGTTAGAGATTCTAGGCTGTCTTCTATGTGCCTCAATCGAGACTCCAGTCCTTCACTGTTCTTCCCAAAAGCTTCTAAAGCTTTTCTGAAGAGTTCATTATCTTCCCATTTGTTGAGGTTGGCTTTAACTTGCAGTAAATCTTCATCAAGTCTTTTAATGTCACTAGGGAGCTGCATAATAGAATCCTCGGCTCTCAGAACTTTCTCTTGTAAAGCTTTTAATGAAAGGTGTTCAGTGTCTGCAGCCTCTTTGAACTTCTCATGTTCTTGTTTGAGGTTGACTAACTCTTTCACTTCAGTGTACACATCAGACTCCATGGAGTCTATTGTACTCTTCAAGGTCTCTATGTCCTTTTCTTTCATTTTCATGGATGCTTGCATCTCATCAAAAGCATCTTTTAGCACCTTAATTTCGTGTTTATATACATCTGCCTGTTCTAGTGAACCAACTTTTGCTTTCATATTGTTGATTTCATCTTGGCTCCTTTGCTGGACTTCAGTGAATACAGCAATGTTATCATTTATAGACTTGGTTAGCTCTGTTAGTCTCTCTTCCACTGTGTTTTCCAGAGATGTGAAGTCTCGTTCCCTTGCATCCTTCACCATGTGAATGCCGTCAGACAAGTCTTTCAAAATTTCATTTTGCAGCTTCTGAAGCACTTCGCTGATCCGGTTTATTTCACTCTCCCCTTGTTTAACAGCCTTCTCGCTAACCTCCTGCTTCTGCTGAACAATTTTCATCATGGATTCAAATTCTCCAAATGTGGTTTGAAGAGAACGTACCTAGGCCAGAAATACACATGGTTAATACCAGTAATTTCACCCTTTTTGTCCAAGATCCTTATAGCCCTTCTTACCAAACAAAATTGTTACCTTGCAATCCTTCATGCCCCATACCTGAAGTGACCCCTCTGGCATACAGATCCGGGAGGCACAAAAACCCCAGCATCTAGAGCCTTACAGCTCTATAGTACATACACCTTCCGTTAAGAGTCCTTGGCCTCACTGACTTGCCACTGATGATCCAGGAAAGCTGTGGCAGTGAAAAGGGAACCCAGGTCTCCAGAGTCTGCATGGAGACCCTTGAACATTCCTCCCCTATATGATTCCTCGTTCTAAAGACCACAAGTCCGTAAGGGAGAAAAGGGAGGGGGCAAAAAAAAAAAACAACCAAAAGAATATCTGCCATCGGCTTCTGAATACAGAAAAGCTGGGATTAGGTTTTATCAGGAAGAAGACCAATTCCTGACCATGAAAAAGAAGTTCTGTGGTAGACAAGAAAGAGTGACAGGAAAACTTCGGGGGAAAAGGAGAGCTGGGATGGGCTGAAGAATGGGAATAGTAATCATAACATTTTGCTGCTCCTAGACACCAATGGAAACACAAGATTCTTTTTTTTAACTATTTTTTAAGATTAGAAAAAATTAGAAAGTCTTTAATGTTCTAACAACATTAGCAGCTTGTTTTTTCCACTCCTGCATACACCCACATGCTCGCAGTGAGCAGGGCACATGCAGTACACACAGAGAACAAAAGCACAGCAGCTGCCAGGGGCCTGCCTTGCATCTAGCTCAGGTTAACGGAAAGTTCCTACCTCTGCACCAGGTACGCTATTAACTTCCCAATTACAAAAATATCTTTACAACGGATTTTAGTAGCAGCCAGAGGGAAAAGGTGAAGGAGTGAGGGGCTACCACATTCATTTACTCTCACATTTAAAGGTAAGATCCAGGCCAGGGAAGCACACATTACTTAATTCTGAGGCCAAGCAGAGCATCAGTCTTAAGACTGTGGAGAAATCTTTTTGTGCATGTGTGGGTTGTACTTTCTTAAACTTTGTAAAGCAATGTAAGAACTCCCACTGGCTGCAAGAGGAATCCATCACACAGAAAATACCTCAAGGCTTTGGCAGGATGGTAAGTGCTGAGTAATGCACGTTGCCTTGCCTCACACTACTCCCTGTATCTGAGGGGTATATTAATCAGCCATGCCACATGGGCTGCCAGCTTTACTGATTAGATACACAGCTGGAGGGGTGGTTTTATTTTATAAATAGAAAGAAGTATATGGTTTTAGAAAGAAATACACAGAGTTTCTTTTTTTTTCTTTTCAACTGAAGCAGGCTCCAGCAGTTCCCTGACTGACTCTGAACCTAGAAATTATTTTCAAAAGACCTAACAGACGTTCTAATTAGAACTTAAGTTATTTCTATGTATTTTTGCAAATCCCTGGCCAAATCCTCCTTAGTTTTCATGAAAGTCTGCACTGTGTAAGGATTGTAGAGTCTGGCCATGAGACTTGCCCTTGCTCCGACAGATCCCTGCAGTTTGAAGAATATCCATAAAGATGACTTCTTTTCCCCTTCTTCAGCAAAAAGGTTTCTAATGACTTTACATTCCCTACACTTGTATTCTCTAGTGCTCCCACAGGAAATCAGAAATGAGCTAAGGGGAAGGAGTGAAGAAGGTAATACTGCCATACACATTGCAGCTGGGCACCAGTCATTAGACTGACTTACCAACCTCATTTTCATTACATCTTAGCTGTCATTCATTCTGATTATTTCCACAGAGAGCAGAAAGCTTTTTCTGTATCACTACAAATGGAGGTCAGAAATCTAACAGGATAACACAGGAAAGTTCTCCTCCCCCTCCTATTACAGTGACACATTTCAACCAAATCACCAAATTCATATTTGCAAGTAACTATCTTTTTAGCCTAAGAAATCAGAAACAGCCAGAACTCTCCAGAGGGCTGGGTCTCTGCGACTATATGACTGACAGAGATGGATCCCCCCTCACACAGTGGAAGTACTTTATACCTGCTCTTCCACTGCATTCAGGCAATGCTCATAGTGTAAGATAAAGCTATTCACCATCTGGGCCAGCTACTTGAAGATCAGAGAGCTCTGATATAATAAAATGGTCTGGGGTCTTCCAATTATACCAGCTTCTAATCTGATTTGTCCTAACCAAGAGCCACCAGGGCTCAAAGCAATACCCTTGCACAAGACAGGAAAAAACTCACAGCTTCAAAGCAGTTGGTTTGTGTGTGGACCTACATGTGACCCTGCCTTTTTGGCATACATTGCTGGTAAGACTTGAAGCCATAGCCCTTGAAAGTTTTGACATCACAAATAGTAAATAAAAATGTATCTTCAGCCAATCACTACTGTTTTCTCTAGCTAGTCATACTATCTTGTGTTTAAACACCAAATGACTTTGGCCTCTCTGAGAATGGTGCTATGTTAAAGACTAAACTTCCACATCATTTCCTTTCTCCTCGATGTGTAAAGCAGATGAGTTTATATAATGCTTACTCCTGACAGGAGTTCTCTGCAGTCAAAGATGAAGGGCAAAGCCACACAACAGCAGGCGGTGCTGACAGCACTCTGCAAGTACGACGCAGGATCCTACACCTTTGTAAAGCATGAAATACAGCCTGCTCCCCTCTCCCTCAAGTGCATTCCTGTGTCACCAAACCACAGCAACGGAAGCTTTCAAGGGTTACATCGAAACCCTGTGATCTTTCCCCCACCTTTAATTCTTGCAGCCATCTGCTATACACAAGCAAGTAACTTTCAGTTGTCTTTGAAACCAACTATTTATAAACTTCTGTTATATACTCCTCTCCTAGACTATGTAACACATACTTACAACTTTCTGCAATGATGTGGAGATGGGAGGCAGCAAATTGTACCCATTCCTTTGACTGCAAGGGCTTATACACTGCACGTACATCTTCGTTCTATACTCATGTATTATAGGTTCACATCTTGCCATTGCAATTTCTCCTTTGTACAGTCTATAAAAATGGCTTAAAAATCAGTAAAAACCAACAACCTTTGCTAGTTCAAACCACTCGCCTGTCATCAGTGAGGAAAACCCCCAGGATTTAAAATTAGCTTCAGAAACAGCCCTATAGCCCTGAAATGTACAACTCTTCTACCCCGCTGATGTGATTTTCCTTTTCCTTCTTGTTGTATGGGACAGGAAGCAGCAAGACTGACGATATAATCTCCACATGTGCAGGCCACTGTGTTTCTGGAATCAACACTGAACAGCCATATCTCTGCCAGTGCCTGTCTCCTCACTGCCAGCCCGGGCCCAAGCTCGTGGGGAATACAGGGAATCTGAATGGTCTGCCATGCAGAAAGCAGTCAAGCTGAGACAAGAACTCCCTTTTCTTTGATCTGACTCAGTCATAACTTTACAAACTGTCTTCCAACCAATTTATCTACTCCTGGGAAATGAGCTTAATTTTATGTAGATGATATGCAATCACAGATGCCATTTTTAAAGGTTTTAGGCACCCTAGGACATATCCCAGTGGACAGTGCTATTTGTGAAAGTATAGCTGGGAGGCTAATAAGGGCCTGAGTGAAAAAAATTAGGGAAATGAGCATTTATTTCACTTCACTTGAGCCACACCCTGTGCCAACAACTTCACAGCTTTTCCATGGTCCTTGGCTGCCTTGGACACTGCGACTCTCACTCCCTCGGCCAGAGACTGCAGCAGGAACGTGGGAGGCAGGGTACAGCAGCAGTGATTCTGGCACAGGCTCTGTTGTTCGGTGAAGCTGACACGGGTTTTGTTTCCTAGAGTGTGGGGACGCTGAGGCAGGATCCTGCCCCATTCTGACACCGCTGCCACCCCGTGTCCCTTGGCGTGCACACCTGCCCACTCGACACGCAGTGATGAGCAGCTCGTCCACCCCGCTAGGTTAAATGATTTGCGGGCCTCGAAGATACAGCATTATGGGCAGCAAGCTCCTTCGGAACGGCAGGTCTGCACCGCTGCCAACAAGTAATGCAGCGTGCGGGCTGCATTCCATAAAATGGCTTCAGGAACAGGCCCTGGAAAAGCGAGCTGGGGGCTGCGGCCACCGCCGCGGGGTCTCGTCCCGCCCCGTCCCGCCCAGCTCTAAGCTGCCTGGCAGGGATTTCTCGTTGCTCTGGGGCCACGTTTGCAGGCATGGGGAATACCGCGGCCCTGACTCCATCTGCCCCTCTAATGTCATGAAAGCATCTTTGAGGGAGCACGGAAGAGGAGGGGAAGGCAACGGGACACGTTCGCTTTCCCGCAAGCCAGGCCATCCGACAGCTGCACAGCTCCCTATTTAAGGGGCGAACGCCGGCGTCCG
>VXBT01004380.1:239814-255547 GCA_013400235.1 Oriolus oriolus
ACCCCGACACATCCCCGGAGCATGGGGGCCGGGGCGCTTAGGGGCGGGTGCCCGGGCTCGCCTTCTCTGAGGCTGACAGGGAACGTTCCCTTCTTGCTTCTCCCCCGGCTTCCCTCCCCCCGGGCCCGTCCTTGGAAACGCTGTTTGTTTTGGTCGGCGAGTGCCAAACTCCTGCCTTTGCTAACTGTTAAAAACATGGGGCCGGGGGAGGAGACAGGCAGCGAAACAGATGGAGGAAGAGGAGGAGCTGCCGGCTCCCCTCGGTGTCGCTCCCCCCGCGGGGGAGGGGAGCGGGCAGGGCGTCCCTGGGCTCGCCTCGAGGGCCGCGGCCCCTCGTCCCATCACCGACCTGTCCAGGCCGAGGTCAGTCCCGCGGCAGCGCTCGGGGCACTCGGCCGCATCTCACTCTCGCCGATACAGTTTTTTAAGCCTTCACGAGGAGAAGTGTCTGTTCAAAGGGAAGAGCTGTGGAACTAGAAAGTTAAAGGGAGAAATGTCGTCTGTAAGCTGTGAAAAATGAGGGCGGAGGAAAATACAAGTAACTCTTAACAAAGGCTCTTTTCTGTTCTCGTGTCGTGAGTGCTGGCAGAGGTGGAGTCAGTGAAAGGGAAACTCGAGACCAAATGAGATTCAGTCGGTGCCAGCTTGAAGATAGTAAGAATGTGAGCCCAGCAGGATAAACAAAGTTAAGACTTTCATAGTGGTAAAACTAGACAGAGCACTCATAAGGCTCTGTGTCCATGCACACTTCCTTTGAACAAAGCAGGGCTGTGGAAAACCTTTCCTTGAAGATGGTATCTGAAGAAAAAAACCAACAAACTGTGAAACTGTCCTCCTCTCTCCTCCCCCCGGGTGCTTTGTAAAATGACTTCTAAAGCAAACCTTCAGAAAGAAAAAGTGTGTTTGTGTCTTCTAAAACTACCCCGATCTTGCAATCTTGATAAGTTCTAAATGAAGAATTGAGTTGGGTGTTGTGGTAACCAATTAAGAGCAAGATGCGTCTAAGCATCTACAGTTTTGTATTTATTTTCTTTTTACTGAAAAGAATAACCCCCAACTGTCTAAATAGCAGAAATGTGAGAATTTATTTCCTCATTGTTAAATTAGCTAGAATCTTGGGGTTGGCACATTTAGAAGATACTTTTAGCTTGGTCTTCCATAGCGTTTATCCTTAAAAAAACCCTATGAATAGTACTGATTGAAAGAAGGCAAATGGTGTGATAAAGCCCACTGTGATGGTGTCCAACCTAATATAAATGTAAACGTGGGTAGTCTTTAATGCAGCAGAGTAAACCAGGTTGTAACCCCAGGCTGACCCTTTAATAGAACAGGTGAGATATTAATCTGTGTATTAAAATAACAGACTTAATATGTGATAACTAATGAGCAAATAAAAAAGTAACAAGATGGTATTGTTTATCCAAGATGGTGAGTTGCAAAGAGTTCTTGCAAGGCTAAAGGGCTGTTTGAAATATTTTTATGTGGCCATTATACTAATTTAAGCTTAAAGTTCTATATGAACTTGGCCATTAGTTATTAATGAGAACTTCTGTGCTGTCTAGAAAAGTGTAAGGAAAATCAGCTCTTCCAGTGCATGCCATAAAGCAAGGACTAAGTGACTCAGTTGTCTGTTGTTGGAACTAATTAGAAATGCCATTTTCGGTTTGTACTTACCTTTCATGTGCTCAATGACTGTACTTCTGCCTAAGTTTAGATGGCACCTGCAGGTTCTGCTTGTATATTCATGTACGTTTAGTTTGATGTGTTTATCTTTTAAACTTAGAATTTAGCAATAATGTTCTGAATCTGCACAGTACACCCATTCTTTCTTCCCATTGTGTTTGAGGCATTCTGCTAGGAAACATGTTTAGTGTGGCAAAAGATTGCAGTGGTTCCTTGTGTGTCATGTCCTGTTGCAGTGTTGAAACTTCTTGCTTAAATTAAGCCTTCTGAAGCACTCTAGTGACAGCTCTGCTGTCTGTACGTGTGCATATATTGTAGGAGCAGGTATGGTCTTGATACATCAGAATGTCATGGGCCTCTTTGAAATGCAAGTATTTGTCGCCAAAAGATCCTTTGCTGGGACTAATGCTTAAGGACTTAATGTATATAGGCTTCTAATTCTACCTTAACCACTTGATCTTCTTGGCAGTCAAGATCGGGGTGGAAAATGGCAGTGCTGACTTGCCTTCATGGCTGGTTTAGTGCTTCTCTCAGGAGCACCTTGCAAACCTGAATATTTATTAACATTATCATACCTTGTGGTAAGAGGAAGTTCGTGAAATGATGTGTAAATTGTGTGAGAGTATTGGGGTTTTTAATGATCACTTACCTTCTTCCATGTTCTTAACCCCTGAACTGAAGCAATAGACACACCTTGAAGTGCTCAGACTCAGCAAGTGATTTGCAAGGCTTTGGGCCACTACACTGCTAACAACATTAATCAAGTCCTTCGATGGACCACGTGCTGCAACATTAATCTTTTGGAGGTTAGTTATTTGTATGTAAATAAGAGGTTTTATACAAGATTAAAGCTTAGAAATACAGTGTTCTTATATTGATAAAAAAAAATTAGTTGGAGGGTAATAAAAACTTTGCAGGCTCTGTACAGTGTTACTGTATTTAAGTGAGCAGTTCAACATGAAGAAGCTCAGGTATGTTCTACAGCTAGTTTCTGGTCAGCACTAACTTTGATATCTGTAACGCAGATTTTATTTGAAGAAATAGTTTGTCTCTTCTCTAGCATTATCTAGTGACTCATTTCTGATTGTAACAAATACAATTTCCAAGCCAAAACATCTCTGTGTTTTGGGTTTTTTAGGTTCTCTTGCAACTTTGTCATGTTTAGTCAATACTGTTTTAAATATTTGCTTGTTAGAAATTATAAAAGTGCTGTTCTAATAAAGTTACGATGCTCAGGATCACAGATAATGCTGCAAGTCTTGAATGCATAACCTTTGTGTTCTAGTCAGGTGTTTGTTACTGGCTTCTCCAGGAAAGTGATAAACTGTTAGCTATGTTCTTGTTAGTGTGACCAGTTCTTTTCACAAAAAACCCCAGCATAAAGTATGACATAAATAAGGTGCTCAAGTGCATCCTCTTTCCTCTTGGGAGAGGAGGAAGAGTAAACATACACTTAAGAAATGTTAATCATCTCAATTAACAGGGGAGTGCTCATCATTGTAGTAGCTCATGAAGTTATAAAGGCCTATTCAGGATGAGTTGGTACCCAAAAAATCAAATGCTTTAAGCTGTAACTATGTGCCAGCATAAAGAAATCTTAATTTTCACTACGTTTTGCTTATCCCAGGACCCCAAGATATGCTGATTCACCTAAGTACAAAGATCATCCTTTTATTGCCAAAAGTGGCTTTTTTCCAAGTTCAGCAGTTGCGAAGTGTGGTATTCCCTGCCTACTGAAGTTGATGTGGTTTAACTGTAAATGAAGTTATATTAGTTAAATTTGCTGATGGAAACCATTGCTGGCTATGTCTCTTCATGAAGTCCACTACAGAATGCTTCATGGCCATAATCAGAGATGGACAGCTACTTTTGGTATCTGGGCCAAATTCCTTTGGTAGTAATTACAGCTGACTTCCAGCTTCTCATTTTAATATTATTATGAACATATTTTTCACTTCCTGTCACACAGTTGTTAATCATCTGTATCGCACTGTGCAGCTGTCTACACTTTCTGCAATTGCAGAAACTGCGACGCAGTTTCTTTACACAGACAGAAACACTATGAAGCATGACATTTCTCAGTGGAGGTTGTTGTCTGTACTAAATAGAATGTTGGAGGCTCAGAGTCACCATTTGACTCAAACCAGAAAACCTATCCACCTTCACCCCTGGGAGGAGTGGTTTTTGGGTCTGTGCCATTGTTGATCTGATTCTGAGCGCAGACCCAACTAAAGCAGCAGGTCAGACTTTCAGCTACACCCTGTCAGAAATGTAATACTCTGAATTACTTGCCTGTTCCTACCCCTGCAGCTTGTGTTTGCTTCACAGTCATTACACTTGGTGCAGACTGTTTGTGGAAGGAAACTCATTGCTAAACACCACTGCTTGGTGAAGTCAGGTGGGGGATGGTAACATCATTAGATGCTTTTATGGACATTGAAAACGACCAAAATTCTTGCAACAAGCAGCAAAGCCTTTCATTTTTCAAAATATAACCAGTTTAGGGACTGTTTCCAACATAATTGTTAAGGTATGAAACAGCTGAAGGTACAAAGCTTTCTTACAGAACAGGTATAGTTTGTTGATAACTATATGATTCTGCATGTCAAGCCAGATCCTTTCCTTTGCTTTTCCTATTTAGGAAAAGCAACTACTTGGTCTTCATTCACAACATAATGATCAGTAGCTGACTTTTGAGAAACAAACGAAAAACGTAAGTGCTGGTTTTATGGGAATTGTGTTTGTCTTTCCAGGTCTTGTTTACTGTGTAAACAAGGTGAAGGGAATCAGAATGCCTCTCAATGATGACCAGAACAGTGACTCAGATTCTTCACGCCTCTCGGAAAGCACAGCTTCTTCCAGCGACTCGGAATATTCAAGGCAGAGCTTTAACAGTGATTCTTCAAGCAAACCCAGCTCTCCAGCATGTAAGCCTATTTCAGCCTTACCTGCGTTGTGCATGGACCAATAAGGCTAACTTACCTTGTTTCTCTTTGCTGTTGTGGGTAGAACCTGGGATTCTGAATCTGTTTAAGAGTATTAAGAGAGATCACTCTGCTGTGAAGCAGTGCATCTCCTGTGTGTGGAACACCAGCAGCAGCTGTATCCATGGGGGTCTCCCTGTGCACTCCTTCCCTTCAGAAAGCGTAAGAAAAGTGTGTCACCATGGTCTTCCTAACCTTGACATTGGTAGCAGCCTCCCACTCAACCAGATATGCCTTTGTGCAAAGGGTGGGTTTCTTCTGTTTGATCCCTGCACTTAAAAATTAATTCTGTAACTTACAGATTTGTAATACTATATCAAGTTACATGTAATTAATCTTGAATTCACATTTTTCTTTCATAGATACTAGAATCGAACAGAAAACACACATTTGCACAAGGAAGATAATTTGAGTAATGATAAATGAAACCTTGGTTAAGATACGGTTCATGTGTGTCTAAGCATTTGCAGACCATGCATACTTCCTACATCTATGTAAATGAAGTCTTACATTAAAAAAATCTTGTTAGTGGAGCTGCAGTTGCCAGCTGGCTCTTTGTCTTTCTTTGTTACCAGTCTTCCAAATACTAAATTAAATGATAGAATTTGAGGATTTAGAAACTTTTTGAATTTGCTCTCCAATGTAGAGTTTTTGTTGTTACTACTAACTCATAAAAAAATGAGTATAACTTACATTCCACAGCAGATGGAAGATCTGCTGATCATAAGTGGGGGGGGGGTTTGCAAGTCAGTAACTTCAGAACCTTTTCAACAGGCAATATAGCCACCATGTGCTCAGAATTCTAATGGACATCTGGTGTCTCTTACTGCCCGTGCTTTTGGTTGGGTGGCTTTGCCAGAACAGTTAGTAGGAAATCTGTGGAATGCAAGATCCCGTTTTAAAGGAAAAAAGATATCTTAGTTGAGATGCGGAAATACAAAAATGCTCCTCAAAATGTTTTGAGGCTTATGTGGTATTTCCCCACAAACACACACACCCCTGATAAGCTGGGAGTTTCCTGAGTTAGTGTTTTAAGAAGATATAAAGACTTGGTGATCTTGGGTTGTTTCTTGGAGAGTACTAGAGTCCAATTAGCAAGCAGTAACATTTCTAGGGTAGTATTTTCAATTGCACTTATCAGCTATAGATATTTGGCTTGAATTGATCTTGTTTGTTCCAGCAGCAAGCCCTCCCAAGGTTATCACATTTGATGAACTGATGGCAGCTACAAGAAATCTGTCAAACTGGACTCTAGCTCATGAAATTGCTGTAAATGCAAATTTTTGCATCAAACATGAAGACTACCCACAAAACAGGTGAGCCTGAATTTTGCAAAAAGCAGCACTGGTGTTGGAAAGAGAGGAGAAATGAATGGAGCAGTCTAGACTGTGTTTTGGGAGCTGATGGTCCACTACCCAAGAAAGATGTGGTTGCAGAGCATAGTATCTGGGGAGGTGTGTTTCTCAGCAAGTGATCAGTCTCATCTAAAAACAGTTACAAGGATGAAAGCCAGTTGGGAGTCTTCTCTGTATCTAACTGACTCACCCCACAGCTTTGCAGGCACAGTGAAACAAATTGTACACAAGGCATTTTGGGATCATTTGGAATCGGAACTGAATGAAGATCCTCCAGAATATGAACATGCTATCAAGCTCTTTGAGGAAATTAAGGAGGTAAAGTTCTTCCTTCTCTGTATTGTTCTGTCAGCTTAGCTGTTAGAGTCCCTTAGTTCACTGAAGCGTCTGCTTAACTTAGTTGAGCCAACACCTTCTAGTTCTTCCTTTTATAATATGAAGCCACGATTACTCAGAACTGAAAATAGATACCTATTTGTAGTACATTTATATTAACTGGGAATATGGCCACAAACACACAGTGGCATGTTCACTCAGCTTTCACTGCATAGTGATCAGTTGAAAGTCATCTCTTTTCCCAAAGCTTCACATCTCTAGTAGCCTGTTTCCAGAACCACACTGTGAGCTTAGGGCATGAACAGGAGTATAAACATGACTGCACCTGCCTACTTAGACTTCATTGTTTGATTATTGCACAGGTGAGTATACAAACCTTCAATCCTAGCACAATAGTAAGTCTTTCAGAATTTTAAGTTAGTAAATGTTTGCTTTGCAGGGTAGCCTCCCAGCTTTTGAAGGAGTCTAGTTGTTGACTTGCTTCTTGTTTTACTGGCTTTGAGCATTTTTGCAGAACTGTACTGGGTTTTTTTCAACAGTCCTTTTTTTTCCCCCCACTACCTTTGATAATGTTCAGTCTTAAAATGTCTGGTTATAATCTGTCAGCTATATACACCTGACATTAATATTAAAATTTCATTTAAGTGTGTTTACTAAGTGGTTTGGTTTTATTGATAATCTTTTCCTTTTTCCCCCCCCTCTAATATAGATTCTTCTTTCCTTCCTGACTCCTGGAGCAAACAGGATTCACAATCAAATTTGTGAAGTTCTAGATACGGATCTTATAAGGCAGCAGGCAGAACATAATGCTGTTGATATTCCTGGGCTAGCTAACTATATCATCAACACTATGGGAAAGTTGTGTGCTCCAATAAGAGACAACGATATAAAACAGTTAAAAGCAACTGACAATATTGTAGAGTTACTGAGGTTGGTATTTGAGTGTGGGTTTTTAGAGAAAAAAAAATTCTTCTCTGAAAGTGTACTGGGCAGTAGAAGAGGGGGAGGGGTAAAGGAAATCTAAAATTGTTTCAGTTTGCGAAACACCTGTTCTCAAACTATAGGAAAACTTACTGAAGCATTAAAGGGGAAGAGCTCTGACACACTGACCAGATTGTGTATCTTACTTTGTAATGAAATGGGTAGGATACCTAGATGGAACCAGGCAGCTCTGAATATCTAAGACAACAACTCTTGCAATAATCTGTGTTTCCGGAATGTTTTTCTGTCTTGTTCATTTTTACAAAGTGTAAGCAGCAGTCTTGTACTGTTCCCTCTTGAATTGTTAATTGCATGCTTCTTCTGGAAGGCCAAACTTTGGTTTTAAAAGCTCTTTAGTTAAGATCTTATTACTTGAACTTGAGCAAAACATTTTCATAACAGGGCAGAAAACAGCGCTCCTTAGGTACACTGAAATATTAGTAGTAAATGGTAGTTGTTCTACTGTTCATATACAGGGATCAAAGTAACTGGGTCAGAAGGATTGTTTCTCTTAATGCAATCAGTGACCAAAAAGTTAAAATCTGTTTATTTAGGCTGAAATGTACCAATTCATGTAGTTCTTGAAAAACTTACTGTTACAGGACTGTAGCATTTAGTGATGCTACATTAGTCCTGTTCTCTCTAACTTAGACCAAGCCTATACTACTCCTTCAAGAATTCCAGATGATAGGTAACATATCTGTTACTCTGAAATACCAATGAAGGAGTTCACTTCTCCCAGAACTGAAGTTAAAGTGATAATGTACATGTACTTCACATGTGCTGGTGAAAATCAATAGACTAAATTAAAATGGAAAATTTTAAATTCCTCTTTTCAGACAAATATTCCATGTTTTGGACCTGATGAAGGTGGATATGGCAAATTACACAATTAAAAGCCTTAGACCATACCTGTGGCATAACTTGGTGGACTATGAAAGAACAAAATTCCAGGAAATTCTTGAAGAAACACCAAGTATGTACCGTGCTATATTTAATTTAAATTTTTCTTTAAAAAGAAGACTATTTAAATACATGCTGTGAAAAATCTGTAAGTTGCAGTCAACTTAGAGGTGAACTTCAATGTCTTGTCTATATGTAAATAATGGAAAAGTTTTTTTGACAAGCCTGCTATCACTGGGTGATCGCTTAACTTGCTATCAAGTTTGTCTGTCTGTAGCATTTTCAGACAAACTTACATTTACCCAATTGGTTGGTGTCTGAAAAACAAACAAGTGGTGACTCTTGCTGTCTGGATGCAGAAGCCCTACATAAGATGAGACTTTTCTCTCATGTGTGCAACAGTTCTGTTGTTAGTGTGAAGTAAACATGTAAAACCAGTTAGTGTGCCTGAAAGCTGGAAGTGGTAAGATCAATTTTTTAATAAACAAAAGGCAGGCTCTGAAAAAAATCTCTTAGATGACGCAAAGTCAACTTGATGCACTATTACAGATTTTGTGTAATTTGGTTAAACAGTGTTCAGAAATATATCTTCCAGGAAGAATAAGTAAGCTTCCTAACATCTGGAGCAGGGGCTTTAAAATGGGAGCCCTGAGCCACTAACAGGGCCTGCAGTGTTCACGTATGCAGCCTGAGGAAAAACTCTACTGCAACAAATCAAATGTTTTAATCTTTCTTCACCTCTACTTTTCAGTCTTACACCAAAACTGATAAGTGGCCTCTCAACAAAGGGAAAATAATCCTTTGGGAACTCAAACTTTGAGACTAATACCTAAAAATCTTGTCTGAAGTCTAACAATTTGTGGCAGGGTTTGTACAAACTAGGTAGAATTTCAGGGTGATGGGTGGAAGAAAGTGAGTGAGGGAATTACAAGACTCAGCTGTCCACTATGTTTGAGTCTTCAGAAGTTGAATTCTGTTATGTATACAGCCTTTTTCTCAAGGTAGCTCTTATTTTGATGAAGGCATGCAGTAAATCTGTGCTGTTTGCAATGCTTAGGTGCCCTGAATCTCACAACAGAATGGATAAAGGAATCGATAGAAGATGAATTGTCATCTGTTTCTGATGAGTCTTCATCATCCCCTGGTGCTGATAGTAGTTCAAAAGCAATTATTAGTCCTACACTGGTGCTAAACAATGGCTACTTGAAACTGTTACAATGGGATTATTGTAAAAGAATTCCAGAGGTAAGAAGTATATTTTGGTGTCTTCAGATTACCGGCTATATGAAATCATTGGTGTGATATAATAATCCTGCTGTTGATGACAATAAGTGAATATTCTCTTGCACTCCTTAAATTTCTGCACAGTAAATTTGAAATTTGGAGATTATATTCTAGTCCAGTTTCTGAAATTCGAGATGGGCAAGTCAACAACCAGAAAAGAACCAGGTAAAGGTTGTTCTTCTTCTTTCCAACCGTAGCTCACCAGCTCCACCCTAAGAGCAGTCTTGGCTGTGGGAAAAGGCTGGGCCTTGTACTGACAGTACTTGGCTTTCTATATCTTTAAAAGAACTGGCTGTAGCATCCTGTTTTCCTAACAGCAGCAGGAATTGGTGGGATCACTCTTTAGAACAGAATCAGTAAAAACTTGAAGGCCTCTAAAGTAGGTATTTACCCTTTCTCAGTGCATATAAACTATTGCTTCAAGAATCAGTGTTCAGTTTTTCCCTCCAACTCCTGATTACTGACCTCTGCAACTTTCCATAAAGCCATTGTGAAATTTGCCATTGGTCAGGGCTAAAATTTGCATTTCCAGGGAGGGCCTTAGCTACACGTTGGGTGGCCTGGCAGAGGATTTGCTAAATACGTGGGGATGCTCTTGGTGTCCTCAGTCAGTGGACAGAAGGGAAACCACTTTTTTACCTTTCTGTGAACAATTTTGAACAAGAGCTACATACAGATGTCCTCTGGTGGATCTAGCTTGCCATACTATGAAATTGCTACCAACTACAGTTATGCCCCTGTGCTGCTCAGGATGAACTCTTTCTAACCTAAAATTAACTCCAGCTACATCTTGCTGTGGGAATTACTTACATTCTTGGTATGATCAGCTGGCTTTTTGCCTGGAGCAGGGTATGTATCACTTGCAGAACCCGCTCTGGTGGTTGTCAAGCACGGTTGTTCATCATTGTCCATCAGTTACAAATCTTGGCATTTTTTTCAAAAGACAGCCTAATCCAGAAGACTGTTCTGTGTGTAACTTGGTCATTAAAATGTTCTGTGGATCCTCTGAGCATTCCACATCGTGGGCTGAATCGTTGGTTGCAGATTTGTCAGCAGGGATGAGGAATAAGGTGCAATGTCCTCAGTTTCCTCGTTACTTTTCTTCCCACCACAGGCTTACTTCTGGTGCTTGCAACATAATGCCACTTCATGCTGTATTGCATATTTAAGGTGTTTCAGTTGCTGTCTCTTCTGGCTTTGTGTATTTGTGATTAAAAATAGTAATGATTCATGACTACATCCTAGATCTGTCCTTTTCTTGTCTCTCTCCCTCCTTATTCCTAAATTAGTATTATTGCTTCAATTCTAGACGCTAATAACAGATGAAGTTCGTCTTCAGGAGCTGAGAGAAAAGCTCAATCAATTAAAAATAATAGCTTGTGTTTCTCTCATAACAAACAACATGGTGGGTGCAGCAATTGTAGATGTGCCTGATTTTGCTGACCAACTGAAAAGGATCTCCCTTCCTCTTCTTGAAGGCATGAACAAGAAGTAAGGCCTTTTAAAAAAATATTTTTTTACTTTTTTTTTTTTTACAGGAAACAGTTGGAAACAATTCTAGTGTCATAGCTAATGCTTGTTATTAATAGGAAGGTACCAAATTTTAATTACCTATATATTCCCTTCATAATACAAGGCCACTATATGTTAGACATGTGTTTTCAAAGCTAGATTTTAATGAAATCTCATCTCGATATCAGTGTACGGATTTTGGAGCCTACTAGTAAAGTTCATTCATGCACTCCTAATACTGGAGAGATTGTGGCAATACATTCACTAAATCATCTTGCCAGTTGCTTCAGACTTGTGAGTAGTTCAAGTTACTTGGCTGCCTGTTTCTTTGGCTGCTTGTACTACAAGCAAGTCTGATGGATGTGACTCTCTTTTAAAGAGTTTTCCACTCTGCTTTTTCTTGTGAAATGCTATGCACGTGGCCCAGAAAAACACCTAAGCACACGGATAAAGTGAACTGGTGTCACTGCTGCACACTTGAAATCACTTTCCCCATTTGAATCACCATTAGGTCCTTACTTTATCTTCCACATAGAGATTTTCCTGTATCTGTAGATTTACACAAATCTGCAGCAAAAGATGAAAACTTTTCGAAATTCTCTCATTGCAGAAACCAGGTTGAAAATAAAAGGGAAAGGAGACCAGTGAGGTTACTTTACAACCTATGCTACAGAAACTGCAGAATTTAATGCTCTTCTGTTTCTTCCAGAAGTTTTGACTTGAAGGAGGCTCTGAATGCTATCGGTGTCCAGATTTGCAGCACAGTGAACAAGTCTCTAAGTGAAAGAGGTCTTCCCACTGTTAGTGAAGAAATGCAGAGTAATTTAATGGGTCAAATCGCTCATATTGTTGAGAAGAATAATCCTGTCTGTTCTTTGATTGGTTAGTAAGATACTACCTAATTGTCATATCGTATGTGTCTGTTTATAAACTTACTCCAAGCAAGCTTAATCAGCTGTCTAATTATCTTCTAAAAGGATTTTCTTACTGCAGTAAAATACTGGCTCAGCTAAGACTAAGGAAATGTTGTTTACTTAGAGATGGTGTTCTTGGTATGCTGCAGAGCATGGTTAGTCACAGCTAGAAATAATTCTAAAAGTGCCTGTTGAGACAAGCCTAGGCAGCCTAGTATTTTGGAGAAGAATTGAGAAAAATGAGTGCTATCCAGTCTCATTTGTGTCTGTTCTGGGTTTAAACCTAGTGGTTTGGGTTTTTTTCCTCCTTTGAGTCTACTTCATATTAGTTAATGTAACTTGTTGCAGTAGGTTTATGCTGTGTCCACCTTGCAGTAGCCAAATTTAAGAAGCTTAAAGAAGTATTGTTTCCCACCCCAACCCAGTCTTGGGAAAGAGTTGTTGCTTACATTGTTGGATTTTTTGCTGTGCTGATGTGCAGGGTGCTTACAAAGTAACTACAGCTTCATCTTGGGTTTATATTTGTTCTGAGCATACTTTATATTCCATTTCAGACAAACGAATCCAGCTCTTCATGAGAAGCTTGCTTGCTCTTCCAAGTTTCCAGAAGTGTATGCCTACTATGCCAGGAGGCCTTTCTGTGATTCAGACAGAGATGGAGTTGCTTGGATCTCAGTATGCAAGCATTGTAAACTTCAATAAAAAAGTGTATGGACCATTCTATGCAAACATACTTAGAAAACTGCTTTTTCCTGAGGCAGCAATGGAGAAAACAGAAACATCTAGCAATTAAAAAATGTACCCTTATTTTAATCTTCCAAGACAGTGGGGAAGTCGCATCACTAAGAACAGCCTACTCCAGTGACTGTTGATGGAAAAAGGTCTTGTAAAATGTATACAGATAGTTTCTGAAATTCACTGTAAAGAAATTAATGTCAAGGTCATATATATATATTTTAATAGAAAAATATTTGTTTAATGGATTGTCACTTGTAATAGCCAGCGAATTATTAATTTTAATAGCAAACATTTATTATGACTTGCAGTGAGAAAGAGCTGGCAATGTACTTACTGTTTTGCCACCATCAAAACAATGTTATTTTTCAACTCAAATACATTTGCATATAGCAATGCATATTATGAAATGACAAAACAACTGTAGATAAAATGTACTGTGCTTACATTGTATTTTTGTAGAGTAACATCTCAGACAACAATTATGTTTCTGAAAATACTTTGAAGAAAAAAGCATAGCAGACCTGCTTTAGTAACCAAACCCAGGTTCATACTAGGCCAAGTTCAGGTACTCCTGCAATTACTGGACCCAGAACTTTGCCTCTGTTACATTAAGGAATGCCAGTGTTACAAGCTGTTTGCAGGATAGCAGTTACAGAAGCAGCATTCACCACTTCAAGTAGGAATCATTCAGAACTTCTCAACTGTAATTGAGATTAACAATAAACACCTAAGAAACATGATGTTGGGGGGGTTGGAGTAAATTTCTATATATAGTGTTTGTAAGCATTTTGTTTATTCAGTGGAGGTCATACAGATCTTTAATACATGTATGTACTGATCTTTGATCTTAATGGGTGGGTATTAAGTATTTTTAAGTTAGGTCTGTCTAACCTTTATTCCCAAAAGCACTTAAGACTGACCTTACAGTGTACCACAGAACAACTCCTCCTTTTATGCCCTCATCCAACAGAATGTAAGGTTTTCACAAGATATTCTTAGGCCTGAAGGCAAGAACCCAAGTAATTAGTTGTTTTTGAAAAAATGATTAGATTTCACTTTTTCACAGAGTCTGTGAGAACAGCTCTCGCTTTCCTCAAATTCCTTTGGACTGGGCCCCAATACTTAGTTCCCATTTAAGGCACTGGGAATCTTGCATACAGAAAATTAATAGGATTGAAATTGAGAAATGTGGAAGTGAACTTCTTTAAGTTTACACAGGCTTTACTTTGCATATTTCAGATTACTGGGATTAGATAGTGCTGGAATACATATTATAGACATGTTCTTGTCTATGAAATTTGATAATTTACTTGAAAGTGATATTTTAATATATTGCCATATACTCCTTTTAAGATGTCATATATAGAAAACCTCAGTGTGGTACAAGTTAGAGCTTGTTTTTAATATTTTATATTACAATCTATTTTTTATGAAGAGACAAAAATAACCTGTAAAAGCTTAATGTACATTACTGTGTCTATCATAAAGGTCTAAAAAAACCTGGGCATTATTAGCACTGTGGTTTTGTAGTCCATTTCTACAGGATTCTGTACTCTTTATAGCAAAGGAAATTACTTCTATTCAGTTGTTCTTCAGTGTCCAAGGACTTTGGTCACATGTACATGTTAAGGAAAACTTTCTTTGAAATGCCTTTTTAGAGAAATTTTTCTAGTGCACTTCTGTTCTATCCCTTGTAAAAACATTGCACAAAATAAAGACGAACACATATTTTAAAGGGAACTGTTTCCTGGAAAACCTGAGAGAAAGGAACTCTTAGACTATAATAACTGTGCCACTAGGTAAGCCAGGCTTGCTCAGATGAATATGAAATTTTGGTAGGCAATCCAAAATCATTAAAAGAATGCATTTCAAAAGCAGGTAGGGGGGATGAATCTTAGTGATTTGCTACATCTTTAGAAATACCTATGTGATTTTGAGCTTCAGCCAAAAGAGGATTTTATGAACATTTGAAGGTGATTGCTAACATGATTATGAACTTTTTATTGTAATATTTTATATGCATTCTATTGTACAAATAAATATCAAGCTATAGCTTTTTAATGAACTGGGAAAACTGTCATACTAGTTTTTACCAGTAAATACTCAAAAGATAGCATTTATGGGGGAGCTTGGTGATTAAGGTGACTTGCAAAGGGCATTTTATAGCATGGCCTGTGTTTCAAGTGATTGTTCAATGTGTTTTGATTTAATGTTTCAAACATGGACATTGCATCTGTTTAATGTCATGTGTTGCATGCTGTTTATGCTACTGTGGCTGAAATGCACTTGCCTCTACTCTGAAAGTTGTCCTCGTGAAACAAGATGCCATTCTGTAGCAGCTTTGTTAAAAAACAAATATTTGAGGGTTTGTATGCATTAAATCTTGTTTGTGATACCATCAGTGGCGAAAAGTCGTTTATACAAACTTTATTAAACGCAATGGATTGTTAAATGCCAAAGATAAATGACTCCACTAATACTCTGTTGTGACCATTTTCCTGTTAATTCTCAAGAACAGCTCCACTGTAGAGTAGTGACTTTAACCCAGCTGTACAAATAATATTCAAAACATTTGCTTGCTTAAATCTGACTGCTCGGAAGAAGGATGTATTGGGTTTGCATGGCAGAGTCGGGGGGACACAGGCTACAGCGGGGGCTTCTGTGAGAAGCCGCTCCAAGCTTCCCCCTGTGTCCGGCAGAGGACTTGCATGATTAAACATGGATTGCCACGTATTAAACAAATTCTCCCCTGACTGTGCGCTTTAGGCAGGAAACCAAATGGAAGTAGTCTGAAATGTACCTCCTCTTTAGGGTAGGGGCATTAGTGTCCAGGATGGGTGGAGCCCACACCCAACCCCAACCCCGTGAATGTCCTTCATGTGGAAACTGAGCCACAGCAGACGTGTGTAGGTACTGTTTTCACACTCTGCTTTTAAAACCTACCAATTATTACTATATATATATATATATCTTTATATATATATATATATATATATCACAAAAAATTACTGCCCCAGAAATCTGCAGAGATCACAAGTGCTTA
>VXBT01004380.1:255705-287196 GCA_013400235.1 Oriolus oriolus
GGCGGTGACCGGCCCGGGGATTCAGGGGGCACCCCCGGGCGCTGCCGGGTCCGCAGTGCCCCGGGCGGGGCCGGGCAGCGGGAGAGGCGGGGGCTGCAGGGCCCTGGCCGCCCTCAGCTCTCGCCGCTCCCGGGCTGCGCGGGGCCGGAACCTTCGGGCGCCGCGCCGGTGCGCGGGGGGACGCGCCGGGCTGCAGCGCCGCGGTGCGCGGGCGCCGGGCGGCGATGGAGGCTCTGGGTCTGGGCGCACTCACCCCGGAGCAGGCGGCGGCCCCGGTCAACACGGTGGAGGTTAGCGGGGCCACGGGGCCAGCGGCCGGGCGCGCCTCGGGCTCTCCCGGAGCGCGGCTGGGATGGGCTGGGTTGGGGTGGAGGGAGTCGCCTGCCCGCGCACACGTGGAGGTCCCCCCTGCCCGTGCTGCGCCGCTCGGTGTGTGTGGGGGGTGGGGGGGATTATCTGGTCCGAGCTGCCCCTGGTCAGCCCCTCATGAGGGGCCCCTGGGCTCGGCCTCTTGAGGTGCCGTCCCGTCCCCAGTCTCTGCCCGGCCTGTGTCCCGCACACGGAGTCCCAGAATGGGCTGGGCTGGAAGGGACCTTACAGTTCATGTCTTTCCACCCCCCTGCCATGGCAGGGGCACCTCCCGCTGCACCAGGGTGCCCAATGCCCCATTCAGCCTGGCCTTGAAATATTTACTGAAGATTAAAATAATTAGTCTCATCCCTAGGTCATCAGCTTAATTGCATTGCTATTTAACAGATTAAACCCCCTTTTTTAGACATAACATTTAAATCATAAAAACCTGAAATCAACTGCTCTTCAGCTTTCCAGACTGTAAACACTATTGCATATAAACTACAGGGGACCAGTAGTTAAAGCTACACCGTACTGCATGTGTCTCTTTTTACTGCATCAGCTTTGCCATTATTAGATGTTAAATTGGGATCACAAGCAAGATTAGTGGATTAACAAATAACAGCAGTGAGGGCTGGAAACCAAGAGCACCATCAACATTTCTGTGGATATAAGAAAGCTAACAACTTTTTGCTGGGTTTTTTAGGTACTAATTTTGTAGTAATTTTAAATGGTAGTAGATGGAGAAGCATATGAGGACTGGGGACACTTATCCTAAAAGAGGATTTTGTCTCTAGCCAAAGATACATGCAAGCTTTTGCACTGCCAGAGTGGGGGAAAGTGGGGCTTATGTAAAGAGATGTTCCCTGTGATCATCGAAGATTAGAAATAGGGGAAAATTTGTAGGAACCTTGATAGACTGAGCACTTGTCAGTACTTTTCCTAAATCTTTGTAGGATTTAGGGTCCTGGTAAGTGTTACAGAGACTTGTGTCTACAAGTGCTGCTCCCAGGACTGAGGTTCTTGCATGTGTTTTGTAAAGTAAAAGTTGTAGGAAATCTTCCATTTCTGGGAATAAAATTTGCAGTGTTAACAGAACAAAAACATGTTAGTTGATCTTAAATGAGGACATGGTAGTAAGGGATTTTCTAAGAAAAATACATTTTCACATAAGTTGCACTTAGGAAGGGCAGTGTGCCATTGCATCCTGAGTAAATACTGCACATATGGTTTACTAAAGTGATCCAGGTCATTTTTATCCATCTCTGTTGGATTTAGACAGTCTTCATTTTTTTTCCTAAATGGATCTGATTTTAATTAATATTACTGTTCAAAAACCAACAATAATAATAAAAGATGCAGACAAAAAAGCTCAAACACCTTAGATGTTTGTTTATCCTTGGAAAGATATGTCAGACTGTTTTTTGTTTTCAGGAAAAATGGAGACTTCTTCCAGCATTTCTGAAGGTTAGTGCTACACACTCATTATATGATGGGAATATTTCATCTCCTTTCTAACTTTACATTCCCTTCTTCTAGCTTCTACTGTTTCCCAGAATAGCTGTCCTCACTTTTCTGTGGATTTTGCTTTTCCTTTAGTTCCCTGCAGTTATCAATAGACTTGTTCCACAGATTGTTTTCTTGATTACTTTACAGATTATTTTGTGGAGACATCCTCCTAGAGGTTTGCATTTTGGTATGGTTGTTCTGAATCCATACTGTATATATGTAATGTTTCCAGATTATTTTCCTGTTTTACTGGCACTCAGAGACCCTATCCATGCTCTTTATATGACAGCTTCAGTGTAAATTTGGAAATGTAGTGTAGAACCAGAGTGATCATTCAGCCGCTTCCCAGAAGTTTGTCAACTGAAAGGATTTAGCACAGTTATCCAAAAGTAGTTATAAATGCTTATATCCTAGTTTCTGCCTTGTGTGATTAATGTTCCTGAAGCTGATTTTATTTTGCTGCATGCATGTGTTTTTCAGGTGAAAGGACTGGTGAAGCAGCACATAGACTCATTCAACTACTTCATCAATGTCGAGGTAGGCTCTGGTGGGGGAAGGAGAGTGGCTCTTAGTGCTCAGAAAAAGCACGTGGTTCCATTTTGTTCTTTCTCTCCTCCAGATAAAGAAAATCATGAAGGCCAATGAAAAAGTTACAAGTGATGCCGACCCAATGTGGTACCTGAAGTAAGCATGAGATGATTTCCTTATCAGTAGCAGCATGAGTACTATCTCATGGGTTTGTTATCAGCTATAAAGTGTTTGTAGGCACTTGTGTAGGTATAATATTTTCCATGACTTACCTCTTACTTTATGTAATGAAAGATAGGAAGATTTAAAGGTTTATTGCACATGCAGGCTAAATTTTAACTAATTAGACCACAATTCACCTACAGTGAGTTACTTTGGGAGGAATCATTGCTCATTATTAATCAGCTTGTGTTCATCAAAGTAACTTCATTTTTCAGTGTATGTAAAATTGTGCTTCCTTCAGGTTGCCTGAAAAATATTTGACTCATTGTTTGTTTTGAAACTGTGTTACAGGTACCTCAATATCTATGTGGGTACTCCAGATGTGGAAGAAAGCTTCAATGTGACACGACCTGTATCACCTCATGAGGTATTAATGTTTGCAGCTGTCTTGTTTGGTTTTTTTATCTTGGGAATGTCTTGGATAATAGCTGCATGTAATTTTGAGTACATACATGTTACATTAGGTAGTACAATGCATTCCACCATCACTGTTAAAAGAAACCTCAGAGATTTAAACGTCATGGAATAAAGCTTTTAAATTTTATTTTAATTTTTTTTTCTGTATTCAGTGTTCTGTGTTAGCTGAATTTGAGTGGGTTTCCCTGAAACTAGTGAAAAGTACTTCTCTTGCTTAATCTTGTGGCTCTCTTTATGACAGAGGTGAAGTCCTCATGTCATAATGTGGGGTGCTTTGATATTTTTATTAACTTCTTTTTAATATTAGCTTTGCTACTGTCTGCACTGTAGGTCACTTCAGTCTCAGTTTCCCTTCCAGTCTTCTTTGGGAATGTATATCTGATTTTTTGCTTGTATTTTTTAAGTCTGATTCACAAAGCAAACATGGAAACTTAAGCAGAAACAGATGGAAAGTGTTAAAATCACAAGAAGCTGCAGAAGAACATTAACCTCATGGGGAGTATGTTTAATTTCATTGCAGTGCTGTAGGCATGTAGGTTAGCAAATGGATTGTGTACTTCTGGAATAAAGATGTGTATTGGAGGACAGATGCTGCTGTGACTGAAATCAGAACGTCTCATTGGTTTTGACCAGCAGGATATAAGGTAGCTTCTGTATGTATGAGAAAACCATCAACTAACATAACCTTTGAACTTTTTAGGATGCTTCAATGTATCTAGAGCCATTCAATTCTCTTCAAAGAGCTCAGTATTTCTCTTCTGCTACTGTGCTTTGAGATTTATACCACTGCAACAAAGGTAGCGACCACCTCTTTTTGGCCTCTGAAGGGGGAACTGAGCTTGGAACTTGCACTCATTTACCTGCATACAGCCTGTTGTCAACCTCGTAACTCAGTTCACGTATCAGATGCTTTTTTCCTTTCTATATTCACTTGATACTTTGAAGTTGAAATGTCTTTTTTGTCATCTAGACTGTCATGAAATACATTCTGTGCTTTGGAGGAATTCTGTAAGAACCAGCTGTCCAGTGGCTGCCACTTGGACGTAGCCACTTTGTGTCTCCAGTGACCTGGCTCAAACCTCATTTGGTTCTATGGAAGGCTTTGAAATAAAGACAGTAATCCAGCCAGATTTCATACATGATAGTTGCTGCATCTCACAAATGCGTAGTTAACGTCAAATCAGTAGATGTGAATGTGCACAAAATGCAGTGGGAAAGATTTCTTTCATATGAATGAAATTGCATGCAAAAAATGGTTTGTGCCCAACAACTCATATTCAACAATTCAGGTATTAATATGCTTGCTTACTTTATAACTAAAGTTACTATATATGAAGAAGAAGGCAAATCAAATGCTTACAGAGCATATTGACCTTGAGTTTAGAATAAGATGCTCTTGTATCTCAAATATATTCTCATTGATGCTTAATGCTAGTGCATCATTTCTCTTTATTTTCTGTGTGCTGTACACACATGGAGGCCACAGTTATTTTCTTAAATAGGATGCTGCTGAGGTCAAGCCAGGGTGCAAAAACAGAAAAAAGAAAAGGATTGGATAGTTAGGAGTCTGCTATTATATTTCTCTGTTGAAGGCTTATAAAATTCCTTTCCAAAGACACCTAAAATGATCAGATTTTTATAAGGGTCTGAGTATAAATCAAGTCATATCTGTCTTTTACTTCAGGTGTCTATAGTAAGAAGTTACCTCAAGGAAGGTGATACAAAAATACACATGCTGAAATATTATATTGTAATTTGTATTTTATATCTGTGTCTTGTGTTAAAAAAGCACACACACAGAATCCCAAAGTTTTTTTTCCCTGAAGTAATACTGAAGAGGCTGTCTAACTCTTTCTTCTCCGGTCCTTACGAGAGTTTCATGAACTCTTCATACAGATGAATTTAAAGTAACTAGAAAATGGAAATATTCTCAGTTACTTTTAAATTGGATGAAGTTGCTGGGAGCAGAATGGCACCTAGTTTCCTGCAAGGCACAGCTTGAAAGCTGCTGGTGCACATCAGTATTTTATTGCTAGAGAAGTGCTTTGCTTTGTAACGTGGAGAGGAGGACCACACCGTTTGTGATGATCCTTGAGGCGTATTTTTCCACACAGTTGCATTTTCAATGCACAGTGCAATCGTAATTGCCTTTTATCAGTACATAATCAATGCACTGAAAGACTGCAGAACCATAAACGTGCAAGTCTGAATACTGTTCAACCTGTAATCCCGGAGCTGAAAGGTGAAGCATGCTCAGTGAGGTCACGAATGACCTGCTGGGAGTTGCTCTCTTGTGTTCAGCAAATGCAGTAAGGCCTGTCTTGCTTGAAGGTACACAATACCTTAGGAGCTGGAAACATCTTAGGGTGAGGCTGGGGAGAGCAGACCAGAAAGATTGGATTAGAAATGATTGTGCCTTGAGATATCTAATGTCCTAGGTGTGCTTATTGTTTCTCTTGGTCTCCAAGGAATTTGCAGGCAAATTCTGGGAGTCTTCATAGGAAGTGATTCTGTAGTAACCCTTCTGTAAATCATCTTTAGAAACGGTACCATACAGTGAGGTTTGCTCATTCTGCTAATAAGGTAGCATGGTGTCTCTCTCAATCTTGTGCCTTTCCATTCTGTCAGACTTCATATGGCAGCACAACTCCTCAGCTGTTGAGAGTCTGCATATAGAAATGTCCCTGAGCTGAGTGCTGCCCAGACACACTGCGGTCTTTGTGTCAGCTCTGCTGATTAGACCTGTTTGTTTAATTAGAGAGTTTAGAAGTTATGCTCTGCAGTGCTGTCTTCTGAAGGCACAGATCTGCTGGCTGCTTTTGAAAATCATAGCAATTGTATTTGGATTTTCTTGGATTTTGTTTTAGACGGGTGAGTCTGTCACACGTTCTTCGGATACCATGCAGATCTTGCTGAAGCTTTGCTTTGCTTGATTTCTTTGTGATGATTTACAGGACACAGGGCAAACACAGGATGTTTTAAGAGAGATTCTTCAGCTTGAAGTCAACACCTGACCGTGTGCCTGTTGTCCTTTCAGTGCCGCCTGAGGGACATGACCTATTCTGCGCCGATTACCGTGGATATTGAATACACCCGAGGCAGCCAGAGGATCATCCGCAATGCGTTACCCATTGGCAGGTGAGTACCACGTGCTGAGCTTCTGCTATCAGTCTTCATTTCCTGCCATGTTGGAAAGAGTTTTTACTGCAAAACAGATGCAGGCCAACCTTGCTTCCTTGTTAAAAGAAACAGTGAGCACGCAAATCTTCATAAACAGCTGCACAGGATTTTTAGGTTCTAAGGTTTTGTTTTGCAAATGCTTCTGATAATGTCTCCCTCCAAAGAAGGATGGATATAAGGATGAATGTTGTCTGTGATTCTATTGATATAAAACCAAAGAGGAAAATGTCACGGTGCCTGTTCCCTGCCCCAGCTAGCAGGCTTTGAACTCGGGCACCGGACACTCTGTGCCTGTCCTGGAGAGGCGGTCGGAGGTCGGATCATGGCTGGAGGGGGCCGAGGAGGTAAAGGAGCGAGAGTGCCTTTGGCATGGTGTTCCAAGGCTTTGTTGAGAGGGGAAGGAACTCCAGAGGCCAGAAGGCCCACAAAATGGAGGCATCAGACTTTACAGGCAGGGTAACCGGGGTCCGAGGCATGATATGAACAGACCAATGGGAGAGGTACGGGGAGGAACAAAGGTACAGGGGGCCAGTAGGGTACTGGACACCTTAGAAGCTTCTAAAACAGAACCATACAAGGAAATTCAAAGGAATTACATCCAACAGAGTGGGAACAAGGGACTCACAGCACAGCGCAGGGCCTTACTAGGAAATATAGCTCAAAAGGAGCCCACTACAGGAAAATGCATGCCTGGAGCTGGAAGTCGCATTATTGTAAAATGATAGACATAGTTGCTTTGTAGCCAAATTACTCAGTCTTTCATACATAATATGTAGAGGAGCATCTGTGGAAGGTGGATGGCAAAACCAGTAAAGCAAGCATTAGTTCTGCTGCACAAGTTAAGCTTTCATTTATAATTGTTTTGGTTAAAAACTAAAGTTACCTTATTAGACTGGCTTTAAGGGCATACATGCAAAAGTTTTTTGCTGTTAAAAACTGTTAATACCCAATTATTATTTCCATGGGAAATAATTTTCCTCATCTCTCCCTAGTATTATACTGGTTCCCTTTGGCCAATGCTCTTGTTGGACATGCAGTTCAGACTGGGACGGATGTTTCACTGGCGTTTTCAGTAATGGCATTCGAGTATTCCATTTGGAGTTACCTTATGCCAACTGCTTCCTGTTTCTGATATAAACAGCCAATGCACTGAGCTTACACTGCACGTGATAGAAGATTTTGCTTGTCATATGAAGCTTCTTATCTCTAGGAAGCACTTTCTCAGTGAAATATAGTGTCAAGATAGCTTTTTTTACTCTTCAGAAATACAGAATTTGAGTTAATGAGGTTTTTTTAAGATAGAAGAATATGAAAACAGCGAAGAAATTAAAATAATTTGTAAGATTTAAATACAAGAAATATAGCCTAATTTGTTTTATACTGAAGGAAATTTGAATGAAAAATCTCAGAGGTTCAAAGCAGTTGTATAGTAGAACTCATGAATAGTTTTTGTTAACATATGTCTTAGAAAAGACTTGGAACACAGGTCTTACAAAGCCTGTCCACCAAGGAATGAAATTCTGTAAGCTGGATCAAAAGCCAGCTTTTTTGTAGAAGAGGCTAAGGGGCATGGAGGTCTTTTGGTAGATGTAGTGGTAAACTCTTTTTATCTTTTGCAAAATACAGCTTTCTGTTTGGAAGTAAACTGTGCTCTCTTTCAAAAATTTGAATGAAAACTCTGAGAGTGAAAAGGTACATTATGAAGCTGACTATAAAAGTGCACTTTTCAATAATAACTGCAAAATCATTGCTGGTTAGTTGTTGAATAAGCCAAATTGAAAGTGAACATTCCCTGATTTATCACAGGGTGATAGAATAATTTGGGTTGAAAGAGTATAACCTCCTTCTCAGCCTCTAGTACAGCCTCTTGCTCAAATTGAGTCAGCTCTCTGATCAAACCAGGCTGCTCAGTGCTTCATCCTGTCAGGTCCTGAAGACCTCCATGAACGGAGACTGCCCAGCTTCCTGGTGCAGATTTTCCACTCTTTGATTGTCCTCAAGGTGAAGTTTTGCCTCAGATGCAGTCTGGGCATCTTTAGTTTCTCTTTTTTTTACTTCCCTAAGCATTGAATTTGTTTTTAATTTCTTGGAATATCTTTCCACCACACATTGCTTCACAAAATGCTTGCTTGTAGGCTTCTCTGCTAGGACACCAGAGAAATCAGAGCTACTACTGGGGAAACTTCATGCTTAGGTTATGAATTAGAGGCACTATCTCTCAGCAGCCAGAAGGTGTCATTCCTGTGTGGGAAATGAGATATGAGCTAGCTTTATCTAATGAAAACTGGTAACAGTGGATCTGCAGTGGCATGTTCTTCACTGCAGACTGTTTTGGGGACCAGGAGTCTTTGCACCAGTTATCATTGGTCTTGGTGACCCTGCTTGTCAGGATGTCTGAGTAGCTGCATAACAATTAAATAGGAAGTCTGTGGTTTCTGCTTGTAGGTGTCCAGTTTCAGGTCTCTTTTTGATTACATGTTCAGTGAAATAACATGGGCTTAAATGAAAACCTGTTGGGCACAGCATGCATGAGTTCCGATTACCTTAAACGTGTTTTCTCCAGTTTGTTCAGCATCGGTTTTGTTCTGAATTTGACTATTCGTATTTTTCTGTCTGAATCTGAAGTAAAATTGTAACTGGTTTTCTTGCAGAATGCCCATAATGCTGCGTAGCTCCAATTGTGTACTTACTGGGAAAACGCCAGCAGAATTTGCCAAACTAAATGAGTGTCCGTTAGATCCAGGTACGTTTTCACTCATGTTCTTTTTTTTTTTTTCCCATCTGCGCTTTTAGTTTTAAATCTTTTTCAGCAAAGAGATACTCCTTTG
The DNA here is from genome assembly GCA_013400235.1 of Oriolus oriolus. Taxonomy (NCBI): domain Eukaryota; kingdom Metazoa; phylum Chordata; class Aves; order Passeriformes; family Corvidae; genus Oriolus; species Oriolus oriolus. Next base: position 264,741 of record VXBT01004380.1, read on the forward strand.
GTATGTTTCCTGCTGCCATGAAGTCTTTGTGGAAACTTCTCAAGTGTGTGCTTGCAGCTAGAACAAATTGTCAGGCTTTTGATTGAGAACGTGAGTAGGTCGTATTTGCAGACAAAATTTTCAACCACGAAAAACAACACACCAACCTTTGGAATATTTCATTTTGAATGTTGTATATAGTGTTGTACAGTGATGTGTTATATGAGCAAAAAGATGGAGTTCATTCATTGAAAATTAAACAGATCAGGGAAGAGTGGAGTATGATGTCCTCCAGAGTGGGAACTCTCATTTGTCATTGGCTTTTGTAAAGCAAGAATAAAGTGCTACATGGTAATATTTGATATGTAGAGAGGAGATGAAGGTTTGTAACAGGCAGCTTCTCTGGTTTTTATCTGTCAAGTTTGTTCATTACTCTTTCAAGGGAGAATTTACTCCCCCATTGTGTACTTACAGTTTACTTTCTAATAATTTATATTCAAAGGCACATTGGAGGAGGCAAGTAAGGTGCAAGGGTACTGACATGCAAAATATTTCTTTTCTGTTAACTAGGTGGCTATTTCATTGTCAAAGGTGTAGAGAAAGTTATTCTTATTCAAGAGCAGTTATCCAAAAACAGAATCATTGTGGAAGCTGACAGAAAAGGCACAGTTGGCGCTTCTGTTACCAGGTATGGTAAATTCCTACCATGACATAAAGGAGATAAACCCAAAGCTTTAGAACTTCATTGCTGTAGTTGAAATAGCTGTGGAGGTTTCTTCCTAGTATAGTTTAACCAGAAAAAGCTGTAGACATTCAGTGCTCCTCCCTTGCTGCTGTCATTTTGTATGCTAAAACTTCAATCTCTAAGTAGTATAGTATTCCCACAAAAATCAGTGAGAGTTGCTTATGTGTTTCAGGATTCATCCCAGATTAGGAAAACCACGTTCTAATTTTATTCTAACAAAGTGCACTTCCTAATTGATGGTGTTTGGTTACAGCAAGTAACATGAAGCTACTGCAGTGGAAATTGGATGTAACCTTTTGTCTGCCTCTCTACATAAAATTGGCATAAAAGCTTTTAAAGGCAAAGGCAGCTGAGGAGGAAGCAAATATTTTTGTATTACACAAATTACTGAAAATAGCAAGGTAGTCTAAATTTGGCCTTTCCTCCTTGATCAAGTTTTGTTTCTCTTTTGTTCAGCCTTTGGTTGGTTGTTTTTTTTTTTTAAGCTGCATTCTGGTATAATATGGTGCTTGTCACTCTTCAGTGTGAGGGCTGTTTTTTCTTCTCTAGAGGCCTCTCACATCTCTCCTAACTACTCTAGTGTCTCCCAGTAAGCCTGGATGAGGTTAATGTACCCCCAAGTACTGTTACGTCATTATCTCTGTTGCTGCAGTACTTGTTCACAGTTTGACCTTGCCAGTTAAAGCAAAATTGATTATAAAAGCATGCAAAGGTGATTTTAAAAAGTACAGACCTCTACTTGCTTAAGTCAAATATTCCAAATAGTCCACAGCACAGGTGATAATACCTGTTACCTTGGAGTTACAGGCTGATCTCTGGCTGGTTTAATGTTTAATGTAATCTTTAAAAGAGGAGAAAGTGGGATTCATTCAGCTGAAAGATTGTTCAAGCTTGCTAAGTTCTATACAAAAGATTCTAGGAGTCAGTGCAAACATTCTGTTGGACATAGTATTATTTTTATTTTAACTTCAGTTCCACTCATGAAAAGAAGAGCAGAACAAATCTGGTTGTGAAACAAGGAAGATTTTACCTGAGGCACAACACTCTGTCAGAAGATATTCCCATTGCTATCATATTTAAGGTAACACAGCTGTTTGTTTGGAAAAAAAAAAGGGGAAAAATGCTGTGCTGTAGCTCAAGAATGAAGACCGACAGCAGCTCTCAAGTTAATATGTACAGAAGGACTTTGCAGAGCTTAGAAATTGCAAGCTTTTTTCCCTTGGGAAGTCATCTTTATTGTACAGCAAAAAGGAGAATAAGTGCTGTATTTTTCTGCAAGGAGAGCATTGCTGTGCCAAGAGAAATACCTGCCACCCTGTTACTGCCTTGTGAGGTGCCTCTGCTGCTACAGGTCACAAGGGTTTTGGTTTGTTATGAGCTATGTTGCAAGTTGTGTTCAGGGTCTTTGTTTCTGGTTTTGGTCCCAGCCTGTCCCCAGCTGTGACTTGTGCAGTGCTGAGTAGCTTGATGTCCTTTGTTTCAGGTTCACGGACGTGACTTAGCCATGAGCTCATTTATGCATGACTTCAGCCATAACTGTCAACAAAACTGAGAGCCTCTGGGGAAGTCTTGCAATTCTTAGACCAATTCCTAAATCCTGTAAGATTACTAGAGTGGCCTGCATTTCCTAACAGTTTGCTTCCCCTGTGAATGAGCCCTGCCTCGGTCCAAATAGCTCAGAAGCCCTGCCTGGTTCAGGAACACTCACTGGTATCCTGAGGACAGTGAAGGCTTGGACAGGCATCGTAGCTTTGAGGCGATCACTGGTGGAACTGACAGAGGGCTCTGAGACTCCTGAGTCTGGGTGAAAATTGGGGAGTATTTGCCCTTCCAGTTGAGCTGGTGACAGTGTCATGCCTTTGACCCTCATCTCCTGTGAAACTGCCAAACTGCTTTCTTTCACTCTCTGCTTCTCCCTTTCATTTTAATTCACTCAAGGGTGCACACGCTGAGTGTGTGATCAGTGTGACGTAACGATGACTGCTCCACAGCTGCCCAGCAGGACCAGAAGCCGGCTGGTAGCTCATCTGTCTGTGGAATCAAGTGCATGGACTACAGCCAGGAAAGGTGGTGGGTGGACATGCTTTGTCCAGCTGCTGGAGAAGACAGTAAGGCATGGCCAGGCCTCAGGCTGGGGCCTGTCCTGCCAACAGCTGGGAGCTCCTTCCCGTCCTGTAATGCTTTGCTGCTGCCTGTGGGTTTACAGCCTGGTACATTGCGTGTGCAGCAGGAAATTGGGCTGCGTTCTTGGAGGCACAAAAAAGCCTCTCACTGGATGGATCTAGGCAAACTCTGCTTTTGTGTTCTCTCTAGTGGGTGACAGCACAGAAGGTTCGGAGAGGTGGGCAGAATAATTGATGTGCCAGGAGAGGGCAGCACGTGCTCGCAGCATCTGAGCTGGTCGTGCCCGCAGCGCCGATGTTATTTATGGGTTTGTCCGTATTACCACAGCCCTTGGTGTGCCTTGGTACTAGAAAATAGTTTAATAATTGGGTTTAGACTTGAGAAATAAATGGTTGTTACTTCTGATTAAGCAAATCTCTTCAAATAAGAGAGGAGATTGTCTGTTTTTTGTGACCAGTGTTAAAGGAGTTTGAGAAGTTATTTGTGCACAGAAATGGACATAAAAGTGCCAGGATTAAGTTCAGAACTCTTGTGTTGCAGAAAAGTGTTAATGTGGCTCTTAATCCACTTGCTTCAGTACCAAACTGCTGGATTCCACCTCCACTTACAGACATTTATTACATTTTGTCAGCCTGTGCTGGTACGGATAAATACCTGCCCATGCAGAGTAACTGCTCTGGATTGTTGTCTGAGGGGGAGATAGTTGTTGGCTTTTTTTTCTAAGCAAAATTGTACTGACTGTTACTTTCTGATAATGCTATAATTATCCCTCTTTTCATATGTATCTTTTATATTTTAGATAATGTTTCTTAATTTTTCATTAATTGAGTAAGGGGTTACAGTCGAAGCTCTTGGCTGTAGTGCTTTTCAATGATTTATATTGATTTAATGCAGTAGCAAATTAGGTACACCCACTTTAACTATTCTGAATGTTCCTTTCCAGCTGTTCTCATGAGTGGTCTTTTTTTTTACCTTTCCTTTAATGACATGAAATTCAGGGATCTTCTGTCTACTTCTGATGAGTCTCCAGCTGGAAATGAAACCAGTCACCAGTCTCTGATCTTCCTTTCTTGGGCATTGCTGGAATGTGGTATTGCATTGTTCTATTTAACTACTAGAAGCAAGATTAGAAATGCAATAGCCCTCAGCCTGGAGAATCCCATACTTAGGGATGCCTGTCTAACTTCAGCTCTCTCACATGGCGATATTATACACAGGAGACTTGTTGGAAGAGCAAGGAGAATAATTCCTTTCTGCCAACACTCAAGCCTTGGGCATGAAGCATGTGACTTTCTTATTACTGGTAGGTGTTCTGCTTCTTGTGATACAGAGATACACATCTGCAAGGGACAAAATTAAGCTTTATAGACAATCTAAGGTCTGAAGTTTGGGCTGCCTTTAAATCCTTAACTTGCACTGAAACAGCTACATGTATCATTTCTAATTAAAAACTAAAATGAGAAGGCAATGGCAAAAATCTATTGCTCTGCATTTTCTCCCAGACCAGCATCCAGGCTACCACCAAGTTCCACAGACATCAGTGTTTTGACTAAGAAAACACATATTAATTGGTAGTGGATTGCCATTCAGTGCATGGGCCAGCTAGAGGGGGTAGTTTGTCAGGGACTATATGAGAGACAGTGAGCAATTTTGGATTGTGTTTCTAGTCCCAATAGCTTTAATTGACCTGGTATTCTCTATGTGACTTAAGAAATAGGTCAGGTGCAGAAAATCATTGTAGCATGATAGAATAGAAAGCAGGTATTGCAGATCTGTAATCTAATGGGCTTTAAAGCTACTACAACTATAAGGTGGAGGTGTACTAATGTATGCTCTAGACATCTTTGTCAAAAGCTGTGAAATAGAGAACATTGCAAACACCACCAACTGACAGAGCTGAGGCCTAAAATTCCTAGAGCTCCCTAGACTAGAATCTAAGGTCACCCTTGTGTTTCAGGTATAAAGTCATGGACAGAGCTGCATGCTAGGGCAAGACCAAGGTTCTCCAACCTTGCTTTTGGTGAGCAATGAAGCCCAGGCACATGGGCTGTGGGGAGCAGTGGAAATAGAGTGGATCTAAAGGTCCCTTGATGTGGATAGATAGGGACTGGATTGTGTGGGGCCACGCTAAAGAAGGCATCTGCCTTTCAGTTCATCCTTCTCCAGAGCTGCAAGCCAGAATGACCTTGTCCTGCCCCTTTGTTTTTTCTGCCATCCAGTCCTGTAGGGATCTTTGGGTTGGGTGTGCTCAGATGTTTTACAGCCAGTTGTGTCAAACACGTCTAAGTTGTGGTTTTGTGAAGTTCAGCACGTTGACCACAACTAACTGGAATTTGATAGGCTACAAAAGGCATGTGCACAGCACTATTCTAGGGCAGACTTGGGGTATCTACTCTTTAGATGTGGGGGAGTTAGAGCTTTGTAGCTGTGCTAGCTTAAACAGTTTTCCTAACCTGTCTTCTTATAAGTGACAGAAGCATTTGTACAGTCCCTATATATGGAAAAGCAACTTTACTTTTGAAGTAGTGACATAAATCAGACAATTTTGCCCCTAAAGTATGTGTTCGTTGCAGTTTTTAAAGGACTGTTTGTCGCAAGAGTCTCAAAAAGACGACACAGAGTCCAGCGTCTGAGAGAGTAAAGTGAAGCGGAGTTTTTTTTATTATTTTACAAAGCGGCTTATATCTTTTAACTCGTTTGAAGTTTACAGAAATGTCAAGAGGCTATTGGACCTCTGGTCAGCCACCTACCAAATTCATTGGTTACTTCTGCCAACACCTATTCTAAAATATTTTTCTAAGCAAGAATGATAACAAACTGCAGCTGCACAAAACTTAATTAATTTACAAAAACTCTCAGAATTGTTTATAATAGTTTTGCTTAGGAAAAGAAAGAAAGAGAGAAATCTCACAGAAATGCTGAGAAAGTTAGAAAGCTTCACTGCTGACAGCTTTTCTAGCAGTCACAACTGTTAACTGCCTTCTAATAGGAAACAAACACAGCTAATGCTTACTTTGTAACACTTCGTCATCAGTTAATATACATGTGCGACCACAGGCCTGTTTAGGGTATCTTGAGCTGACTTGCAACCCTGGGAGACCTTTGTTTTAGCTGTGTCAGTTGTGCACAGCTCGTAGGGCTGTGTGCACTGTGCACAGTGGCTCTTTTGAATATGTCAGGCCAGGAGGTATGCATGCTTTACGTGGGGGGCTTGGGCAGTTTTAGGTAGCAGTGAGCATTAGCGGAGGTGTGGAATATTTGTGCACTATGTAAGCTTGTTTCTGTTCTGAAAATCATCTGGGTTGAAGGTGCCTCTGCTTTTGCAGGAAGCTCCCTTGTAGTGGTTTGATTTGTAGCTTTTAACTTTTTGTGAGGTAAGAATTAGAAGTAGGGAAAGCAGGCACAAACTTTAGAGAATATAAAGAAGTTTATTACTAACAAGATTAAAATAAGAAATAATGAGTAATTAAATCAAAACCCCTCTTTTTCTCTTTCTAGTATCTCCCACTTTACTTAACGTGCATAAAGGACAACAACATATAATATCGGTCAGATGCGGGTTTCAAAAGTCTTTTCTATATTTGAAAAAAAAAGAGGTTTCTTCTGCTTTTGTGGTTCCCAAACCGTTATTAGCAAAACAGAGTCCCGCCCAGAGAAATACCCTGCTGCTGTAACATTTCTCTCTCTNGACTCACGTGACTTAGTTTTTCTTTCTCTCTGACTTTGAAGCCTCCATGTTTGAAGAGCTGATCTTTCTTTTCGGGCTTTTACGTTGGAGAAAGCCTCATTTCCTTTATGCAGTTAGCCAGTTCGATGTTTTTTCGGGAATTAGCTCCTGCCAGGTTTTTCTCAGAGCCGTGTGGGAGGGGGAAGAGAAGGTTATCAGCTCTTTAAAGCAGAAACCGCTCCCGGTGGTTTTCAGTCAGGCAGCAGTTTGATGTGTCTCCCAGCTGCTCACGGTTCCAAGAGGGTCCTCCCACAGCCATCGGCACCGGGGAGCGGGCACAGGGGGCCCATGGCCCGGCAGAGCCCGGCAGGGGCCAGGCCTGGCCCAGCAGGGGCCCGGCCCGACGAGGGCCCCGGTCTGGCCACCCTCCGGTGAAAACCGGAAAAGAAGCCCAATTTCCTGCCTCTGTGCTGCTTTTAGATATGCAAAATTGCGGGAAGCGATTGGCTCAGAACTTTGTCACTCAACTCACGTTCAAACCACGACATCTCTACAGTGCAGGGCGTTAGAGCTGCTCAAAGATAAGGGCTGTTTTTCTTTTGAGTTTGTGATCTTGGTTTGGTGGATTTGAGTGAGCCCTGGGAGCTGAAGTAAGTGAAGGTTGCATGCTGCATCGAAACTGGTTAGGGAAGGAAGAGGATTATAAGTAACCTATAGGGACTTAAAAGTTGAATTTTATGACATGAATCACTAGATGAAGTATCTTTAGTGTATGTGGGAGCTATGAGAAACTGCTCTAGGACCTGCGGCAAAAGATTTGAACAGCAAGTAGAGTTTCATTTTTACAAACGTGCGTTAGCCTTGGAGCTGTTGAGGTGCAGCTCCAGAGGAACAGCTGGATGGTGGTCTGACTGGATCTGCAGGATTATGGGTTCCCATGGCTGTTGTTTCATAGCTCGTATCTTTTGAATTATGAAAGCTCCAGACCAATTCTGTCTGTGATGTCAACCTTGAACTTCCCTGACATCTTTTTAATCCAGTCATCTGCCTGTCTCCGTGCTGTAATTTAGCCTGATGGACTGCAGAACTACATTCTAGGGAAGTGCCATGGAAACGCCTAGACATCATCATTAAGACATGAGCTGGGGGAGGAAGAGCTGGGCTCACACTCTCGTCTGTATGTGTGTGTGTGCACACACACAAAGATGGACACACACACATTTGGGCAGCGGGAAGCTCTCCAATCCTAGGAAGAGATTGGCCCCACTTGGACCACTTTCTCCCACTTGAACTCAGGATTATCTGAATATTCTGAATGCTTGCTTTGCCTTGTCTGTTTCATGTTCACTGCTAGCCTTCAACCGTGGTCTTCAGCAGCCTGCTACTGTCTCCTTCCTCATCCTTTCACTGCCACTTTACAAAGTCTCCTTCCCCCCTCCCCCATAAAATTATCCCTTTGTGACATTGCCTTCCAATCAAAAAGAAAAAAGACGTCTACTGCTTTGCTTTTATGTTAATTCCCTTTCCCTCAGCTTTGTCCTGGGACCGGGAGTGTTTTAAGCGTAGGGGGCCCGTTCCTATATTGCGCGTCCTCCATGTTTCTGTAACACAAGCAGCAACCAAGGAATATTTTGTTACTATCCTAATGGTGTTACAGGCTAATTCTGGAGTACTTCTTTTGTATTGGTTTGGTTTTTTAGTTGGTTGGTTGGTTGTTTTTGGAAGGGTAACATGACGGCCAAATTCACTGAAAACCAAAGTGTTAAGATTGCAAATCTGTCTGATAGCAGCATGGGGCTGCTGCTTGTCCTTTTGGTGTTGCACGTAGGTGGATTTGTGTCTGCAGCTCTGCTCAGGATTGTTGAGAGTATAGAGGAGAATAAATAGCTTTACTTCTAGGCTGTTGCGTTAGCACATCTTTTTCAGTCGTTTTCCTGGGTTTTAGTCATTACTCATAAATTCATTTCCTTCAATTTGCACATATTTAACAACACAACGTATGTGGTTTGGTGATAGATCCTAGCCTTTCCCACTCAGAAATTTAGAATTCTCAGGTGATTTTGCTGTTACAAACTCCAGCTAGAAAATCTGCATGGGCTTAAACATCTATCTTATTCTCGTCCTTTTGTTTTAAGACTTTTGATCAGAGAATTCTCAAGTTAGAAGAAATCATCAACCCTCTTTAATTTACTGTGGCTTTCCAGTTTTTAATGGATGAAAAAGCATAGTAAAAATGCAGATTGACTTTTTTCCCCCCACTTTTTATATGACACTTAAGATTTGGTTGCCATCCTAGAATTAACCTGATGGACAGAAATAGGGTGATATCAGCTTGCAGTTCATGTGCTGTAGATAAATATATTTGTGGTATACATGCCTAGAATGGCACAGAAGTTTTGTTTCTCTAAAAGCTTCTGGACTAAGTGCAATAATTGTATTATCTAGTTGTCATTCCTAAACTAGGTTGCCGGTCAGCTATTGAATCCTAGACACATGGAAATTTACTGTTGTGAAGCTTTCATGCTTTTGTAGACTTGTCTTGTGAGTCTGGCTCTCAGGTCATGAGGGATTTTGTTAACTTCTCTGTTGAGGTTTTTTAACTACTGTGTGACCGTATTTTAAAGGGTGAGGAAGTGTAATATATTTGAAAAACAGAGATCTCAACCACAATAACATCACATGGCCAGCTTCTGCTTCTGAAAAGAGCCTTGAAATCAGAGGGGTGACCACCTAATGGGAACAAACTATGATGAAATACTCTTACCTGGTGAAGTAACTGTGTCTTGATTTGGCACTCAAGTCTGTCTGAGATGGTGGAATTGTGATCTGGGCTTTGCATTAAAAGAGGAGAGTCCTCAGGCTGTTCTGGATATGTGATACTTTTGCAGTGCTGTTAATTTCTAATAAACCACAAGGTGAAAAGGCAGAGTTTGAATTTAAAGGAGCTTCAACTACTTCTTTGTTCGAAAAGAAAGAAATGAGAGAAAAAGGGAAGCTGAACACTTCACAATTAGAGCAACAGTTTTGCAAGTGAATGGCGTTAGCTAGGTGTTAAGCAAAGTGACACTCCATGAAGGCAATAAGAAGGGAAGGTATTTCTGCATTTTTGAGGAAAATGTGACTTTCTGGGGTACTGCCAGTTTTTAATGAGAACCAGAATACTAGAGTCTACATAGGCCATTATTTACAATGGTCTTTGTGGCAGGCACTTTGGAGAATAATGTGAATGCAAACGTAACTTCCTCACAAAGTTCTGAGAAACATATTATAACTCAGCCAGAAGAGGTTTAGTGAGATTATTCCATTTCTTGATATGGCAGAGCTCCAGGCAAATGTGTGAAGGCGGAGGGAGCTTTAGCACCATCTGGAACCCACAAAAGCCTTCACTGCTGCCTGCCACCTTGAAACACTTACTGATAGAGAGATTTTTCTAAACCTGTTAAGCGCTTTCTTAGTTTATTAAGCTTTTTCCATGGTATAAAGTCTAACAAGGTGACCAAGGATCAGTGAAATAATAGAATGTCTTTCAAGTGCAATTGCGTAGTGAAGTCATCTTCTAAATGCAGAGAGCTGCAAAGGGGGTAAATTGTAAACATTTCTCAAATATGATGAGCTACATCACAGTCAACTGAGTTTGCAAAATTGCTTTTGGTAAGAGACTGAGTACTCCTTTAAGAAATTTCACCTTCATTTCTTTATTGCAGATTCTGACTTGGTTTTCATTGTTACACACTTTGGCTTGTTTTTACCTAGTATTTATTTTTTTATTAAGACAAAACCCGCAGAATTTAACTCCTGTCAGTGAAGAAAAAAACCCCAAAACAACAACATTAAAAAAAGGCTCTCCAAAAAGTGTGTGTGTGTTCCTGCTGCTTATCAAGATTCCCATTTAACGTTCTTCCATAGCTGGAATATGTGCTGCCAGTGCCAGATGGCACAGTTTCTTAGAGAAGAGCTAGCTCTTGCTTAGTAGTAATGCAGACAAACAATACCAAATTAGCATAAGCAAATGTCAGTGAGTTAACATAAAGCCTGTGTTATTTCTGTCTTTTCTTCTTTTCCTAGGCCATGGGTGTTGAGAGTGACCAGGAGATTGTACAGATGATTGGCACAGAGGAACATGTGATGGCTGCATTTGCTCCTAGCCTGGAAGAATGCCAAAAAGCTCAGATTTTTACACAGATGCAGGTGTGTCTTTTCACATGGCCAGAGGCTATAAAAATTTAGACAGTGGGTATTGACCACTTTGTTGTGTCAGCAACGGACATACACTTTGTGTTTTAAGGTTTGTTTTGGGGGGTTATTTTAAGCTTGGGCTTTTTAAAGGATCAGGACTTGTCAAACGTGAGACTTTGCTCTCATTACCTAACTGGAGAAGAAAAAATCAGAGTCAAGAAATGCTTTGTTTTCGGAAGCCCAAGGTTGTGTTTTAGTGGCATAACCCTGTATATAACAAGTAGCAATGTCCATAAAATTAGGGGGGTTTGTTGAAGACATTTTTTAAAAAGGAATTGTGTGTCCCATTTTGCAGAAGCCTTGTTTATGGGGCTGTGACCATTTCATCATGAGTAGATGTTCTATTCTAGTCACTTGTATGAAGCCTACAACAGTAGCCACCCTCTGTCCTGCTAAAGTCTCAGCAGAATTCTCTTAGCTCATGTACTTTTTTTAGTTAGCCAGAACATAGGCCGTTTTGCTGGGAGCAAATGGCAGTATATTAATCTGCTAGAAGCAGCTTTTGGAGATTAATCTTACCTCTGCTATTTCATTGTAAACTTTGTCAAATCATTCCATGTGTGATGTTTTGTGTTTTAAAGTGAACATCTTTCTGGTTTTCATCTTCGGGGGCTTTGAGGGTTCCAGTTAGCTTGAAGAGCTCCTAATTCAGAGTCAGATGAGTAAACTGGTGAGCCGGAGCAACATAGAGGAATGGAATGCATCTAGGAAGGTAGAAAAACAGAAATACAGAAGTTATGGTGCAAGAAATGTGAAATGAAGTTAATAGATAACTCTGTGGAAGAAGGTAACAGATGGAAAGGATAATCTGTCATTTAGTGGAGAGGGTGATTCTTTCATGTAGCTTCATGGCTTCATTTCCAGGCAGAAACTTCCTGTGTGGACTTGGATAGTTTCTTGACTCATCTGACTAGGAATTCTGCAGATTGACTGACAACTGGTAGGAGAGTAAGAATCCATTGCAAGGCAGTCCTGTAGACAGAAGTGGATGCCACACAGTAGCTTTTGGGGATATTAAAAGTGAGTGCCACCTCATGGTTTAATATCTGAATGAAATTTAGCAAGTACACAAAAGAACTGAAGGTGAAAAGTCTAATTAAATAAACTAGATATCTTTGGAATTTGTAGAACCTTCTTTTCGTATATCTGTGCCATTCTTTTCTTTTAATATCATAATAATCCTGGATTTTCACCACCTTCCATTCCAAACGTTATCAACCTGTGATAAACATGTTGTATATTTAGTCAATTGTGTCAATTTTCAAGAATTTTTTTCTTAGTATCACTTACATCTTTGTTATTTTGCAGTTTGTTTGGAGTTTGTATCACCTGTGGCTGGTGAGATTGCACTGGTTGAGGAATACACACGTAACTCCACGTGTGTATATATTTGTCTAGGTTACAATTCTGGTATTAACTCAGGTTAATTTCCCCCTTCACAGGCATTGAAGTACATTGGAAACAAAGTACGAAGGCAAAGGATGTGGGGAGGCCCAAAGAAAACAAAGATGGAAGAAGCCCGAGAGCTGCTGGCATCAACCATTCTGACCCACGTTCTTGTATGTAACATTCTGGGGATTTTTTAAACTGGAGTAAGCTTGTATGGTTATTTATGGTGTGAGCTTTGTTGGCAGGGAAAAATGTCTTTGATGGCTTTGTAGCTGCGATAAAGTAAATCATCCTCAAAATAAAGGGGAAGACTTGGATTGAGTCAAAAGAAATCTTTGTGAAATGCTGTACCATTGAACTAATCAAACTATGCATTTTTTTTCTGTATAGCCAGGCAGTATCAGGTGTTAATTCAGGACTTTCATCTCATGACCTATACCTTTATTCTGATTTACTTTCATTTGCTCTCTCTTTCAAAGTCACTGATGTGTATTTTTTGCATTTTTAAAGAAAGTAAAGTGCTCAGATCGCTTTTGTAACTCCTCCATCATCCCAGATTAACAGTGATTTAAATGGATGTGTTCAACCAAATAAGAACTAAGGAGCTGATCCCGAAACATTGGTCTGTTTTTGTTTTGTTTGGTTTTTCTGGATTTTTTGTTTACAGGTGAAAGAATTCAATTTTCGTGCCAAGTGCATATACACAGCAGTGATGGTACGCAGAGTAATTCTGGCTCAAGGAGAAAATAAAGTAGATGACAGAGACTACTATGGAAATAAACGTTTGGAACTGGCAGGGCAGGTGAGTTTTTACTTCGGAGCCAAGTGTTTTGGGGTTTTGTTACTGTCTCCTTTTAAAAGATGCAGAATAAAGAGTATCCCTGTCTTCTCAGTTGAAGTGTTTTCCCTCTCATTTTATTTTTGTTGGCTCTTCTGTGGTGACTCATAGATCTGCTTCCATGATTGAGACTAATACATTACATCCTCATTTCTGTATTGCCGCTTTATGCCAGATAAAAGGACAGGGCAGTGCAAATACACCATCAGTTCTAGCTGTGGTATAACACTGTTCTCGTCAGGAAGGCAGCAGTAAAAGCCATCCTCCAGTGTTCCCCTCTAAGCACCAGTGGAGAACCCCATTGTGGAGAACCCAGCTTGTGTAGCAGCTCACAGAACAGCCACTCGAGCCTCCTGTAATTTGGTGTCCATAAGATTGCTTGCTTGTTGTCAGCTGCCTCTCTGGCCTCTACAGTAGCATGAATTAACAAAATGAGTGGTTCAAAGTTAACTGGAGCAACTAATGAAAGTGGATTTTGTGGACTTCTCTGCTTGCAGAATTTTGGCACTAGGGGCAGAAGCAGTAACAGGAAGAGGCTGTAAAGGAGGGAACAGTTTGAGGTGTCTGGCTGGCACCGTTGTTTTGCAGAGAGGGTGGCAGTTCACAGCTGCTGGCCAAGCTGCATTCTCCTAATGCAGTGGAGATTTGCCTGTCAGGTGAAGGAACTGCTTGGCTAATATGGCATGGATTTTTCCTTGCCATGTGTGCTTATTTGGTTAAACAGTTTATATTAGGATTGGACTTCTTTGCTGTGCTCAGTACTAAGGTAAGTTGGAGTTTCAGTAGTTGTTATCACCTCTGGTTATTGATCATGCATGAGAAATTTGGACAAGTACACAAAATGCACTGGATTGCAGTAACTGCATCTCTGCTGCCCATAACATTTGTATTGGGATTTCTGTTGCAGCACATATAACAATATCTGCTCCTTTTTGTTCCTGTCCAGCGGAAATTCTGATTCAATTGTACTTTTTAAGATGTGTGCTCACGTATTGTCTCATACTCCGGCTTTCCACCCAGCCCTGCCCTCCATGCACGCATGTGAACACACACACACAGTACTATAATTTTTGAGTAAAAAACATGTGTTTTGCTTCCTAGTTTTCTGAAGAAACTAAGATGACACTCTTGAACACATTCAAAGCACAAATGCAATGAAAACAACCTCTTAACTTGTTACGATAAGAAAATTCTTTTTTCAAATTAATGTTTGCTGTTCATCAAATTTTTACCCTGGTACTGAGGCAGAATATATTTCTAAATTGTAAGGAGTAGTAAGTGGACATCAGTTCTAATGGGATAAATATTTTACGCTGTAACGGGTTTATTTGGTTTGTGCTGTAATGTTGCTGTAGTTCTGTATGACTGTAATCAGCAAAATCAGTTGTTGCTGTATCATCAGATTGTTCTTGTTTAACTGGATTGAAGGAATAGTTTGTTTTTTCCTAATACTTTTAAAGGCAGAAAGTAGAGCAGGTAAAGAGTTTTCTACAAGCTGTAAGAAAAAGGCCTCTGCTCACACAGATGTTAACAACCAAAGTTGTTTTAAATTATGTGGGAAAAGGTTTTAAATGTAGAGGATCATCATAACAAAGCCAATGCATATTTTTTCTACATCAAGGAGAACTATGCACGGGGGTTGTAACATTTGATTAAGAGCAGTTCTTTCTCTCTTGTGGTATTTTAAATGTTCATTTCAAGCTGAATGCTTGAATTCCCCTCTGCCAGTTTATTGGTGAAATACTAATTTTGTTGGATTGCAGACTAAATAGTGTAGAGTTATTTTGCCAGTTTCTAGATGTTTGTGTTTAGCTGAAGTTTCTGTGGATAAAATGGTTGGTGGTGGTTTGGTTTTGGTTTTTTTTTTTAATGCCAGCATGTTCCTGGAATAAAAACCCTGTTGATTTAAAATTTGAATAAATAAAAAAAAAAAAAAAGAAAAGATTCCCATGTGAGTAGAAAAACATAGCGGTCTAAACAGTGTAAAGACATAAATGACATTGTGTTTATAAAAATGTGTGAAAACAATAGCTGCTAATTTCACACCCCATGGGACAAGAGAGTACGAAATGTGCTTTAGCTTTAGATAACAGAGTTGTATCCACTAGCCAAGCTGGTTTACAGAGCTTTCTCTTAGTCTGTCTGCCACTAGAGGCTCAGTAGGCCAGGTGCCAGCTGAGGTGTTAGCAAAACCTACCGATTTCAGGCTTAATCTTTTCACCTACCTTTTCTCTTCCCTTAATGTGTTCATTATTTGCTAAGCATTACTCTGTTCTTTGTCCTCATTTTTTTTTTGTTTCTAATGCAGCTTGCTTTGTATGGGTGAGATATGGAACAGCACCAAAATCCGGCACCCTGGAAAGCAAGGGATTTCTACCCTGTGACAAAAGAATACCGCCTTGACTTCAGAGATTGCCTAATCCCAGCTGTTCTGATAATATAATTAAGGCTGCCTAATGTCTTTAATTTTGCAACCAGTTTGTGTGAAAGGGAGAATTTGGCACTCTAAAGGCTTAAACGCTAAATAGCAATCTCAAGGCGCCTAATTAGAATTCTCTGACATTAAGCTAATTGCTGAAACTGTATTTCAGCAGCTTAACTTCTTTATTAATTTTTCTTAGGATTTTCAATGAAAATCAATTGATGAGCTGTCAGTATTTTTTTTCCTTAAATATAATTTACTCTTTAGTGCTCCTCTCTGAAGCAGGCTGAAAGGCCCTGGACTAACTATGAAATCCATTGAATATTATCAGTGGCATTCCATCCTTTTTCTTTAATCTCTTGCTCTTGACCTAAATAATGTGGTTATTGTGAGATTCTTCTTTTCCAGATAGTCAGAGCTCTTAGAGAGAGTCTGTGAGTGAAATTAGCAAAGTATGAGGCTTTCCAGACTGGCAAACAGTAACAAGTTGGTGTACTTGGGGTGTAACTGACTTTATTAGTTAGAGAAGAGGAAGAGTTGTGTGGCTTTATAATCTCCATGGCATATGGAATTATGAGTTTCTTGCAGTTTTTGATCAAGAAATCAAATATGAAAACATGTTCTGAGTGGTTTTTTTAAAGTGTTTAGTTAAATGTTTCAATACTGCTCAAACTTGTTGAGATCAAATGTTTACTGTAGTTAATTTCAAAAGAGTTTAGTTCTTATTTAACATGACTATCAGCCATCTTAAAACTGTACACATTTCTTCCTCTTAACCTTTTCCTTACTTTTGAAATTCTTCCCTCATAATCTTATTTTTGGGAACTCCAGTGGGTTCTCCTTCCTAATACAATGCTTCATAAAAGTTGCTTTTATTTCTGGTGGAAATCTAATTTAAATTAACTGTGATGTCGCAGGTGAGTTGCAGGTGACTGGATTTCTTGTGACAGTGGTGAGAGGGTATCATTTTGTAACTGTTAATGGTGTTACAAACATCAGGAAGGGAAGGAGGGTCTGTAGCACCTTCCTCTCATTCCAAGGTCAGGCCTAGAAAACCTGTCTGTCCACAGTGGAAATAAGATTCCAGTTTTGTCAAGGGTTAGCGTGCAGTGTGTGTTGTCACCAGCTTTGCAGTGTCGTTTGCCAAATGCTTTGGTCAGCCCAGCTGGAGCATGTAGGTAGAAGAAAGCAAATAAAAGTTCGTGGCCCATCCCAGGGACACAGGAATGAGTGTGGTTTACTTTCTAGTTTCCAGAAGGTAAGGAAAGGTGGGGGCTGTGTCTCATGGAGACAGTTAAAATTCACTTTAATTCTGCGTATACAAAAATTATATGGTACAGAGGACTCCAGAATGTCTTAGCTTGTGATGGATGATCGCGTAGCTTGTTCAGCCCTACAATGCTTTGTGCACTGGGAACTACCATTTCTGGCACTGGTAGCAGCTGCATTTTTGGTTCTTCTGACCCTTGGAGCTGTTGTAGACTCAAGTCCCAGGACAGAACTGCCTGGCTTTAGCGTTTACACTGCTTGCTTGCAAAGCTAATCATTGTTAACACTTAAAATGCATCATGTGGTGCAGGTTTAAGTGTTTTGGAAAGCTGTTAGTGTTGCAAGGAGAGGCTGAGCAAACTGCAGAAGCAAAGCAGATTGGAGAACGAAAAAAGTCAGATCACAAACTTTGGTAGCCTTTTTTTTATGGCTATTTTAAGAACCAGAAGTAATTAATATACATACACAGGAAATAATTGTCTTAAAATGCAGCACTTTTGAATGGTTCTGTTGCTGGGTTGGTTTTGGGTTGTTTGGTTTTTTCATTTTCCTATTCAGCTGAGTTATGCAGCTTTGTGGCTTGAACTGTCAGCTTTTTGTGTTGTTGGTTTGGTTTTTTTATGGGAGAGATGTGAAGAATATCGCACTTTCTAGACAGTAGCAGTTCTAGAAAACAGTGACAGATGTTGAACCAGGTGAACTTTCTGTGGGTGTAATTGGTTTTCCGTAGATTGTGATTGGCAGAAGGTAGCAGGATAAAAGTGGGTATGAGTAAGAAAGCTGCCTGTGAAACCTGGGATATGTATTAGAGTAAAAACCAGTCTTGCCTCCAAATCTTGTGTGTAATTCAGGGTTGTACATTTAGGGTATTAAATCTTTTAAAGAGTTTGTAACTCTTTTAGAAAGAAGTAAATCAGATGGATTGTGATGTAGCAGATTAGGGAAAATAGTTGGATAGCACAGAGAAGTACGACTGTGCTAAAATGCTGTGAAGGAAGGACTAAAGCAAACCAAAAAGGGGTAAGTGCATAAACTTAGACCATTCTTCTTAATTTCTATTATGAGATAAGTTCTCTAATATTGTACTTTAACAAGGCAAAAGAGTTGTGATAAAATTATAATTTGTGAAACAGAAAAGTTATGTTTCAACTGATAAGATGTATAAAGGTCGAAATATTAAACACATCTCCTCTCTCTTTCCCCGTTTCCTGGACTCAAAGTATAATTCTTCCCTTAACTGTTTTGTATTTCCAGCTTCTTTCTCTTTTGTTTGAAGATTTGTTTAAAAAATTTAACTCTGAGCTGAAAAAGATTGCTGACCAGGTCATCCCCAAGCAGCGTGCAGCTCAGTTTGATGTCGTGAAGCACATGCGGCAGGACCAGATCACCAACGGCATGGTCAACGCCATCTCCACAGTGAGTGTTTGTGTTCTCATTCTACTTTGCAAAGCTTTTCCACCACAGTGAATGATGGAAATGTGAACATTTATTTTTGATGAATCTTCTGGTTTTGGTTTGAAAAGCAAATCTATTTTGTGGTTTTTATAGATTAAAACATCAAAACTCTGTCATGGGCAGGGCATTTGGAATTCACTGAAGAATCAATAACCATCAAGCATCTTTTATTTCAAACTGATGTTTTAGTTTTTGAGAAGGAATGGTAGAAACAGGCAAATTTAAGATTGTGGTCATGGTTGTATTTATCCAACTGACTGTCTTCTAGGTTCTACTTGACTATGTGGTTTTTTATTATCTGGATTTAGCTGGGGTCAGGTTACATCATTTGTACAAAAGATTTTTGAATAACAGCAGGAAAACATCATGAGCAGGAGGAGAAAAGCCCCCCTCAGCCTCAATTTTGAGCTCTTTGAGGGCAGTGCCTTTTTATTCTGAAGTTGCTGGAATGAACAAATTTTCAGCATGGAAGTTAGTACTTCTCTGGTAATGATACTGATCTATTTAACAGGGAAATCTGCTGCATGCCATAATATTAAAAAACCCCTGATAATTACCCTTTAAATATTTGTCTTGGTTGGATTTTAGCCTGTTTCTGCCTTCTGCTGGAACAGATACTTTCATTCATGCCGGTGGACAAGAACAATAATAGCTTCTAACTTTGTCTTTCACCTCAGACATCTGCAAGGGCAATTTGTGAGATTGCTCCTGAAATCCAGCTAGTAGCTTGTAAAAGACTTTGAAATGCATGATTTTAAAAAGAAATTAGATTAGACGTAAGTATTTTAGGAGCTGGTAAAAATTGTGGAACCTAATTTTTAATCTTTGGTGCTCTTGAGAGGGCTTTTCTGCCTAGCATGAAACTGGAGTTTTTCTTCGGTTCTTGTAAACAAATTAATTCCACACATTGCATCCAAAACCACCAACAGTCTGTAACTTACAAATCCCAGTGTTGAAGCTTATCACTGTTTAATTTTATGAGTGCCCCAAATGTAGTTAAATCTCTACAGTGCACGTAACCAAAACAATTCACAGATTTGTTTCTCTAAATGCTAGTGCTTTCTTCTAGCTTGTGCCAGTTTTTCCATTTGGACTGACAGAGATAAATCTGTAAATATTCAGTCCATATTCAGTAAAGTCTTCGTTCTTCCTCTGTCTTTGGACTTTTTTTTACTGCCACATAAGCAGTTAAACACCATCTGCTCTTAAGCATTGAAAAATAATTTCTCAGGAACAATGCCCAGTGCATACCATTCAAGAGATTAAGCAAATACCATAAAAATCATTCTTGGAAATGACAATCTCCAATCTCACCAGAATGCTTCAATGATAGTCTCAAAGAGCATGAAATAACTGAGCAGATTCATAATTACACCAGTAGCATGCAAAAGAATTCATAGCCCTACTGCATCAGCTGTACACTGGTGCTCAGTGATATTTGCTACAGGTCCTCTCCTTGCCCTGGAAGACACCAGAAGAGAGGGTAGGGCAGGCAGTAGTGCCACAGGCCTGATGGACATTTCAGCATCTGAAGAACCACCTGATGCCACTGAGGGGGTGACTTCCCATTCATAAAAGTTCTCAGTAGGATGTTCTCAATTGGGGGTGGTCTCACAACTGCCCTGGCCCCATTTTGGTTTTCTTTTTTGTGGACAACTTTCATAGGATCCAGTCTGTCCCTTCCAAAGCACGAAGAATATTTCATATGACTTCTTCAGGCAGAATTTTTACCTCCCTTTTTTCCCAGTCTTTTCGATTTTAGACTCTTCTGGGCAGCAAAGAAGAAACTACATACTAATGTAGCCTACAGATGCAATACTTTCTAGTGTGAAGAAAAACTACTGATTTATTGTACTCTTCCACTTACATTCTCACAACTTCTAGTCTTTTAAAGAGTGAAATGGTCAGTGAGTGAACCCTTTCCAAGGATGATGAGCAAACGAACAGGATACTTCTTCTTTTGACTGACTTGCTATTGGTCATTATGTCTTCCCACTTGCTATTACGAATTTGAGACTACTTGATAGTCTCTCCAGTGGAAGCAAATAACAAAATCGTTTGTATGGGTGGTGTTTTCTTCCTGTTGATCACTAAATGGCATTGTGCTGTTAAAAGTGTAAATAAAAAGGCCAAGGAAATCACCCTCTAAAAGGATTTTGGAGTGGTACAGCAAGTGAGCTTCAAATTATTTGTTAGTATTGGTGAGCTGAGTTTGTCAAAGGCTACAAGAATTAGCAGAAGGTAATCCCTGGGATAATGTTATCTTTGGACTGACCAGTAACATGGTGCCTGGGGTAAATAGTATTTCAGACAGAAATTTACTGTATCCACTGACTCAGGTGCTGAGAACTGGATATGGAGTAAATGTCATGAAGGCAAAAATTGCAGCACCAAATTTCAAGATTACAGTAGAGATTATTAAATCTGCTTGGCATGGAAACATAATTGTGTCCTAGAACATGCTCTGAGCTCCTCTGTTCTGCTAATTAAAACCACAAGCGACAGTGCCTGTGACAGTCCTGGAACACAAAACCTCTGAGATGTGCATGGATCTTGCATTTCATAGTTGGTGTTGTCCAAGGAGAAGTTGGGTAGACCTCCTCCCAGACACACACTCTTCTGTGAGAAGACACATCAGTGAGTCTTTTTCCTCTGGATTCTAAAAGCAAAAGGCTTCAAGAAAGTACAGAGGGCTTTCGTGTCAGACTTCTGCAGCATAAATGTCTGTGTTTCCTACAAAAGTAACAATTCACGGAAAAGGCAAAACTTAAAGCTTGTGGGATCTATTGTAAAAGTGTTATATCACTCAAAAGACCTTTTTTCTTTTTTAAATACCCCAAAAAAAATCTATAAAACAAAACCAGGAAATCATTTAATGTACCTAAATTTGAGTGTTGATTTACCCATGAGGGACAGATGAAAAAGAGTATTTGTGTGATTGAATATGTAATAGCAAAAGTATCCTCTCATCTGAAAGAGCAGTCTTTTTGTTTCAACTTCTCTTTAATACTTAGTACAGATATTCTAGAACTAAGAGTTTATGTGCAGATAGGTAGTTAGAAACTTGATTGATATAAATGGGCAACATTTGTTTTGCAAAGCTCCTCAGATATCATTCTGTCTAGATACTGGAAGAAGTCAAGACAAGGACAAAGTGCACAAATTCTTTTGAAATATTAATTTTATTCTACAGGGAAATTGGTCTCTAAAGAGATTCAAGATGGACCGCCAAGGCGTGACACAAGTCTTGTCCCGCTTATCTTACATATCTGCTCTGGGAATGATGACCAGGATCTCTTCTCAGTTTGAAAAGACCAGGAAAGTGAGTGGTCCTCGATCGCTGCAGCCATCTCAGTGGGGGATGCTCTGCCCTTCTGACACTCCTGAAGGAGAGGTGAGGAATTGCTGTTTTGCTTTCTGTGTTTCTTGTCCTGAGGAATGGAGACACTGTTTAATTTGAAGCAGGTGGTCTTCCATCAGAGGAATAATTCTGATGAGGAGGTTTCTGGAGAGGCTATCATCAGCCTGATAACACAACTTGTGTGTCTTCTGACATCCTACCTGTTTACATCCATATAGTCCTCCTTACTATATTGCCTTTTTTCTCCTGCCTGGACTGTCTGGAAGCAGTTCTGAAATCATTTGGCTATATGAGAATGACATGAGGGCCCCCATTTTTGCAGTGGAACTACCTGCTCTCTTTTTATTCTGGTTTGAAAACATACCAGTGGGAGACACCAAGTCAGAATAACATTTTAATAGGAAAACTAAAAATAAAGGCAGAAAACACTGGTTTAAACTGACAGAGTCAGGATACGACCTGACACCCTGCTGGTCAGGGTGGCGGCAGCAGTCCGATAAGATGGTGGCTGCAGTCCTCCTGTTGTGACAGATGTGGTTCTGTTGGAGTGGTGATCCTGTAGAAGAGTCTGGTCTTCCTCAGACGGTCCAGTGGTGGCTATGTGGCTCTTGTCCTCTGGGGATCCAGGGGAAAGGCTGTCTGTGGTGTTCCAAACCTCCGAGTATATACAGATGGGAACGCTCAGTTCCTCCTCCTGGGCGGAGCATCTCACAGTGGGATGGTGAGAGTGAGGCAAGGCACTGATGGGCCCATGAACAGGAGATAGTCCAGAAGGAGGAGGCAGGGAGCACTGCCCCACCTGGTTTCAACAGCTCATGAAGATGGTAATAGAATACACTGCAACCCAGGGCACTTTTGATGAGAGCAGCAAGAGAGGAATCCTAAACCCCTCTCCCTTCGTTCTGTAATAAACATTCTGTTTTGAAGTTGCAGCATCAACCTGCAGTGTTCCTGGAAACGTGTACTAGTAT